>APFE030299611.1:1606-58677 GCA_000404065.3 Pinus taeda
AGAGCGCTGTATGGGTTGAAGCAAGCACCACGTGCTTGGTACACACGAATAGACAGCTATTTCACAGGACTTGGATTCTCCAAGAGCGAGGCGAAGCCTAACCTATACCAGATTGTGGTGGAGGGTAAGTTGCTTATCAATGTACTGTATGTTGATGATTTGATTCTAACGGGTGATGAGCTGTTGATACTGTCATGCAAGAAGGATCTTGCTACAGAGTTTGAGATGAAGGACTTGGGCCTCCTTCACTATTTCCTAAGATTCGAAATATGGCAGCGCAGTGGTGGACTGTTTGTTTCTCAGGGCAAGTATGCTCGGGAGATACTGGAAAAGTTCAACATGCATGGCTGCAAGCCTGTTGATACTCCTCTTCCTGGAGGTTGGAGGAAGGAGGATGCCACTTCGGGAGAAGAAGTGGATGCCACTTTTTATCGACAGTTGGTGGGGTCGCTGATGTATTTGGTCAATACACGACCTGATATATGCTATGCAGTTAACCAGCTTTCACAAGCTATGGTTAAGCCTACCAAGCTCTTCTGGAAGGCGGGGAAGCATGTATTGCGCTACTTGAGAGGCACATCGGGATATGGTTTGTGGTATAGACAGGAGGATGAGGTGAAGCTATGTGGCTTCACGGATGCAGATTGGGCAGGGAGCCCAATGGACAGAAAGAGTACATCAGGAAGGGTCTTCAGTATTGGATCGACAACAGTTTCTTGGTACAGCAGGAAACAAAGATCCGTGGCACTCAGTTCAGCGGAGGCCGAGTATATGGCAGCAAGTTTGGCAGCATGCAAGGCTATATGGATGAGGAAGATCCTAGTAGGTTTGTTCGGTTCTCATTTGGATCCTACTGTGATTTACTGTGATAACCAGAGTTGCATTAAACTCTCGGCTAATCCTGTATTTCATGATAGATCTAAACATATTGACATCAGGTACCATCATATCAGAGATTGTGTGCAGCGGAGGATCATGTTACTTTCGTACATTCAAACGGAGGATCAGGATGCTGATATTCTGACGAAGGCTCTCACCAGGAGCAAATTCGAGTACCACCGAGGCAGGATAGGGGTTGCTGATAATCCATATCTTGTCGAGAGGGAGTGTTGAGATTGCACAAGATGATGGAGCTTAGTGAAAAGAGTCGCCTTCACTAAGTGGGCCCGCAGGCTATTTTTGGCGCAAGTCTATTTTTAGACTATGTCTATTTTTAGACATATGGATCATGGTCAATGAGTTGCAGGATGCTATTTGTGGATGATTGGTCATGTTGGTAAAAATAGATGGACTTCTATTTTTAGTCATATGGGTGGAGTCTATTTTTAGACTGCCAGTGTAAAAATAGAACAGTCGAATATTATTAGCTCTTAATAATATTTGGACTATAAACATTATCTTATCCTCTTGCAGCACATGCAACTGCCAAAAGGAAATACACTTTTCTTATGGGTTAGTTGAGCTATTTCATGATGGACTTCAGTTAGAACTCAAGTGATTGAGTTTTGGTGGAGTTGAATGAGGAGTTGAGTTGTGTTCAGTTTGACTTAGTTGAACTAGTTGTATTTAGTCTAACTGCCAAATACACTAGTGATGAGTGGTGTGAATTAAATTATTAATTAATTCACTAATTATTAACTCATAAATAAACTAAAGAATACATCAGTTAACTCAGTGCATGGACACTTTCAAGTGGAAGAACAAGTGTTAGAGTGAGTGAAAGGGAAAGACAACTGTCAGTTGTGACTAATAGTTGTGCAATGAGATTTTGCACAACAGTGTATTGAAATTGCAATGAGGATTGCGTAAAGTGCAACACAAGGGAAATATGAGATTGCGTAGTGCAACAAGGGAAATATGAGTTTGGAATAGCCATGCTCATCTATTCTCTGCAGCCCGTGCGCATGCGACGGCAGCCAGCAGCGGAGAGGATTGAACCTGTGATTGATTCAGACTGAGCTAGTTTGTGTGTACAGGTGGAGATAGTACTGAGTACTTGTGAGGAGTATTGTACTATGTATTGTTACATGTTCTCAATCAATATAATATACAAATAGTTGGGGGTTTTCAGCTGTATGCTTTCCCTGGCACATACTGTGTTGATATGTGTGATTGATGTTTCAATGTACGCATGCGATTGTTTCTTAATTCCGCAAATAGTGTATAATCAGGATAATGTTTGTGAATAGGTTTTATATTATTCAAAATTTCTACACCTCACAATAACTTTTCTCTTAATGAAATTAATATTAATAAATAATTAAGATAATTTTTCCTTATAAAATATCTTTAATGATAATAACCTAACATAATGAAATAACTAATAATAATAAATCCATTAATAATAATAAAAATTTCCCTCATCTTAAAAATAATAACCTTCCATTTGAAAATTCCCCCTCCTCATCTTCCTCCTCCTTTTCTCGACCTTCCTCTGTTGTCAATCTCTCATCCCTTGAACTTGATTCCACCACCCATCTCCTCCTTGAAAAATGTTTCATTTTTTCCCTAGCCCCTCTTCGCATCCCCAAATAAGATATTATTTGATCTATTGAACTGGTCAAGCAAAACCTCCCCCCCCCCATTGCTGAAGAAATCCGGCAAGATTGTTGTAGGGTTCTTCGTCACACCAAGCCTCCCAAGCCTAATATTATCAAGGAGGAAGCCATATCCATTAAGTGCCTCAATGACAACCCTGACATCCTTATTCTTAAAGTTGATAAAGGAAATGCCACTGTAGTACTGAACTCTCAAGATTATGATTCCAAACTTCTGGATCCCCTGTCCTCCTCTTACAAAATCCTTTCCAAAAATCCCATTAATTCCATCACTCAACGTGTCACTAAAGCCATAAAATCCCCATCCATTGATTCTTCTATTCAACAACGCTTCATCCCTCATGCCTCCCAAACCCCTAAAATCTATGGTATTCCCAAAATTCATAAACTGAAGTCCCTCTTAGACCTATAGTTAGTGCCATAGGATCCCCCACCCATGTGCTTAGTCAGTATTTAGCCACATAGCTTCAACAATTTGTAGGCTCCACCCCCTCTTATATCAAATATTATGATGACTTCATTCATAAATCCAAAAACTTTTGCCTTGAATAAAATGACATTATGGTTATTTTTGATGTGGTCTCCCTATTCACAAAAATTCTTGTCCCTGACCTAGCATACTAAGAAACCCTCAACCTTATCAATATTTGCCTCTCCTCCACCTTCTTTTCATACAATGGCGTCATCTATGAGAAAACTGAAGTAACAACTATGGGTTATTCCCTATACCCAGTTGTGGCTAATATATTCATGGAACACTTTGAAACCAGAGTCCTAAACTCTTGGCATCTCAAGCCTAAATGTTGGTTTATATTCGTTGATAACACTTTTGTCATTTGGCAACATGGTCGTCAAACCCTCCATACCTTTCTTGACCATCTCGATAGCATTATTCCACTTATTTAATTCACTATAGAAGTAGAATCCAATAATTCTCTTTCTTTCCTTGATGTTATTGTTTCCCATCTGCCCGATGGTACCCTTTCTCACTAAGTTTATCGAAAAAAAAACCCATAGAGACTGTTACCTCCATGCCCTCTCTCACTGCCACCCTTCCCAAAAGTCTTGTGTGCTGAAGACCCTTATCTCTCGTGCCCTTAAAATATCATCTCCCCAATTCCTTCCCTTGGAAAAATCCCACCTAATCCAAGCTTTCAAAGCTAATGGCTACTCGGCCTCTCAAATGCATAAGGCTTTCCTTACCACCTCTCATCCTAAATCCAACCCCTCTGATCACACCCTGCATGTAAACCAAGTCTCTCTCCCTTACATAAAAGGAACCATTGATGCCATTGCCAAGATTTTATCCAAAAAGAGCACTAGAAACATCACCAAACCCCTTAGAACCGTTAGGCAGTTATTCTGATCAGCCAAAGAAAAATCAAACCCCATGCAAGTATTAGGTGTCTACCAAATCCCTTGTTCATGTGGGAAGTCTTACATTGGCCAAATTGGTCATTCAATATTTTCCTGCATCAAGGAGTACATTGCAGACAACGTCCACCAAAGAGTGACTAAATTTTCCATAACTGAGAACTCTTATAATACCAAGCACCTCATTTTCTTTGATCAGGTTCTCCCCCTAGCTTGTATCCCTTTTCATAACTCTCGTATCATCAGGGAAGCTTGAGAAATTGAAAAACATCCCAATAATTTCAATAGGGAAGATGTCTATATGCTTAGCTACTCCTGAAAGCCTGTAATCCATCAACTTTTTTCTTCTTAACCTCCTCTCCCTCCTTCCCCCCCTCGCCTTCCCTCCTTTCTTTTCCTTAGTTTATTTTCGCCCTTCTTTCTTTACCCGCCCTATATTATGTTATATATATATTATATATATATATATATATTAATATATTATATTATATATATATAGAATATTTAGATATATATAAATATATATATTTATTTATATATATTTCATTTATAGATGAATTTTTAACATTTTTCATCTCCAAATAAAAATATATTCCTAAATAATTTTAGCTATTAATCCTATAAATAATATTAATTAAAAATTCTTCTTATATTAAAACCATTATGGACCTTCCCTCGATCATGATGCGGGCTATTGTCAGTCAGTCCAGGGTGGGTGCAGATGTGTAGTACTCGGGCCATAATCGCCGCTGCCCCCCACATGCTCAAGGCAGGGGGATTTGGTGTCCTTCAAAATGAATGCATGTTTGGTAAGTGGGCAAGGTGGCGAGGAAGGGAATAAGGTAGGATGGTGGAGTAGGTAAGGCCATTCGACATGCAGGGCATGTGAGAAAAGATGTGGAGAAGCGTGACAATACAGAGACAGGGAAGGTCGACCGCAAGAGAGGAACCTTGGTCGCAGACAGATCCCTGAATCCGGGTATGTAATTTGGCCCTGCCTCAGTATTGAATATATGTTCTAGCTGGGGTTCTATTGAGGGGAAGCATTTGATGCAATGGGGAATAGAATGTTATGGGTGGTAATGGGGGAGGCAATTGCATGCCATGGCCTGGTTATGCATATATATTTTCTCCCAATTGGACTAGAACCATGGTTGCGGGGGGGGGGGGGGGGGGGAAAGCGGGCTGCGGGGCTATGTGGGTATACGCTTAGGTTTTAAGGCCAAGGGGGCATAGGATAGAGGCATGCAATTCTAGGGGGGCTGGGAGTTGTAGAGAGAGGCATGGAAGAGATGAGAGTAGGGGGATGGGGCTACAACTGTGGCAGTGGTTTACAGAGAAATCACTGGGAGAGCTGGTACCCGTATGGCATTGAAGGCAAAGCCAGGAACCCTGTGTGGAAAACTTACCGGAGGGACAAGCGAGGCCAAGACATCTCTTTGCGGGCCGAGGGTCCAATAAGATGGAATCACTGCAAGCATCCTGCCAGATTTAGGAAGGACCTACGAGATCAGCTTGAGACGACAAACATATAATCCATAGTAAGGGGATGGGTATAATGACGGGCCTTAGGGTAAGATTCTGAGACCACCCCCCCCTCCTTTGGTGTATGTGGGCTCTGGGATACCCCTACACACATGCAGAGAAGTATGGAGGAGAGGAAATTCATGTTTGGACAAGGTGGCATGTTAAGAAAAGTTTGACGAATCTAACTTCTTCTGGGTGTCATCAGGGCTCTGCTAATCAGGTCATGGCCTGAGCAATGAGAGGACGTGGGTGCAGCAGGAGAGGCCTGGCCCCCCGGATAGACAAGGGGTCGAGCATGTCAGAAGCTCATAGGGGTCGTAAATTTGTAGAGCACCTCATCGCTGAAGCAACAACGACATACTGTGAACGGACAAATGCGGGCATTCAGAAGTTGCTGGAAGATTGGGAAGATGAGGTAAAGCAAGAAAGTGAGACTGAGGAAGAGATAGACAATTGGAGGACGCTTGTTCCAGATCTAGGGAATAATCGAGGGAGAATCGCACAGTTTAAACAAACACTTTACCTGTACTACTTAATGAAGAGTCTACTTGTTAAGGCGATGGAGAAAATTTCTGTGGGGATGGCGGTGACAGTCCAGGGACTACCGAATTACAAGAAAGACATGGGGAAAATTCTTTTCTAGCTACACAAACAGGACATCAGGATGGACAGGATTGACCACCAACCACCACATCCCTTGCATTTTGGAGATGTATGGTATGCCAGGGGCTACTATTGAAGATCCTGCTCCCATCGCATCTGCCTCTAGGGAACAGAAGGACTAGACTACCCCATGCATAATTTTGGTTAATGCGGTTAGCTTTTAATTTTCGTGTTGCATATGTTAGATTTTACAGTTATGTAGTATCTGGACATGAGATAGAGACATATCTAGCTTGGCTAGAAAGACTTAAACAATTATGTTTTTGGATGGTTTGTAACGTTGACTAGTGGCCAACAGATTTGGTTTCCCCTCGGGGCAAGTTGAGGCCACCTGGTTAATTTGTGTGGTGTAAACTTGCTTACCATATAATAGAAAATGGAATGGACCTACCAAGCTTACAAAAAATAAAATCATTGAACATTGCTCTCTTCCTCTAAATATTTATATATATTAGGCTATTAATAATATTATTTTAGGTTATTAAAAAATTTATTTATTTATAAAACTTTCTCTTTTGTCGGTTGGTATTATAATTTAATTTCTATAACTTTCTTTTTGTCCCTCCATTCATCTATTTATTATAATGTAGCTTAAACTATTAACCCATTATATAATTAAAAGATTTAGAAATGCTTTTATTTTTAAAAATGAAATTAATAAATAATAAACTCTCCTCCTCTCTCTCTCTCTCTCTCTCTTCTCTCTATATATAATTTTATATAATTATATTTTTGTAATATATAATATCTTTAAACATGACTAGTTATGAAGAATTAAATTAAAATTTAAGTCTCTATACCATATTTCAAAAACATTTACCGATCAATAATTTATTTTTCGTCTAATTTCTCATTTATTTATTCATTTATCCAATTTGCATTTCTTTGACCTTTAAATTTTATTGACCCTCCATCCCAAATTCATGCTTAATATCTATTCACTTTCTAGTCCATAAAGACGGGTGGAGTGTCCACTCGAAACATTGGATAGGGAAACCTCTACACAATTCATATTCGAAAGTCTCTAGCAAGGTGTTTATCTTATTCGACATTTCGGATGGACACTCCACTCATCATCATAAACTAGAAAGCAAAAAAATAATGAGTCAATTGTCAATCCAAAATATTAGACATGATAAACACCTACACAATTTATTTCAGAAAGATCGAGAGAAAAATAATAATTATTTTGAAATAATATAATATATTTTATAGTCAATTATATTTTTAAATATAGTATGACATTTATCTTAATCTTTAACCTCTTTTTTTAATGTCATGACAATTCTTTAAACTTTTTCATGTTTTGGGATTTGTAAGTTGGCAGTTTTCATCCATCTATTTTTAATAATATTGATTTTATGTTTAATGGCCTAAAAATAATTTTATAGAATATTTTTGATTTTTGTTTGAATAACTTATAATTTATTTTTAAAATTTTTATTTTATTTAATTTTATTAATATAATATATTTTAATAAATAATTTTATTTCAATCATTTTCCTTTATTATTATTTTCCAAATTTAATATTTTACCAATTTTATTTTTAACCATTTTTTTTAATATTGACGATTATTTTTATTTTTTAATTACTATTTTCTTATTTTTTACATTATTACTTAATATTTATCAATCTAAATATGTATTATTTATTTTGTTTTTAATAGATATAATATGAGTTTATATTTAATTTCGTGAAACTAATTTTAATTAATTAATTAAATTATTTTTAAACATGAATATTGATAATCAATATTCATGATAAGACAACACACATTACTCTTGTAATACATTTGAACTGGTCTTTCTTTGTGAATGAGACGACTATATTTGAAATTTGAAAGGAATGTGGTGAAAATCTTTGTGAAAAATACTTTGAAATTTGGTGTAACACAAAGAGATGAACCTATTTTGAAATTTGGCATAAATGTGTTGGAGTGACATATATTGATTTCAAAATATTGTTAATAAATATTCTTATTTTGATTTATGGTTAAAATTTAATATAAATTTTAAAAAATTATCTTATCTTATAATATATATTTATTTATTTTATTATCTTTTTTTTTTATATTAAAAATAATATAATAAAATTTCTTTATCAAAATTTATAATTTAAATTTTAAAAATAAAGTTTATAGGATAGATAGTGAGATAGTGTTTTATTAAGATACTCCAAGGTGAAAAGGCTATCGACATTGAGTTTTCAAGTGTAAAAGATACTAGCATTAATTTCTGAAATACTGATAATTATTTCAAATGATATAGATCTTTTTTTAGCAATTCTAGTTTATTATTAAGCAATTACACTTTAGGAATTAAACCATAAAACCATAAGGACAATAGAGATCACAGTGCACCAAGAGAACACAAGATTTACTCTAAGAGAACCCATTTGGGGGAAAAACCCAACGACCTTTTTCTTAGAGAAATTCTTCAGTTCAACAAGAGATACATATGATGCAACTAGTCAACTATGAGGTCAAAATTGACCAATAATGAAAAAGGTCAAACCTGATCAACAACCCCCAAGTAAATCCTCTATTCTACCCTGCAACTCAGCCTGATTTGATCTGCCCTAGACTGAAATTCGGCCTCCCAGAAACTGTCCAAAAACCCAGAAATTCGACCTCCTAGTCTGCCCAGAATATGCTACCCATAAAAACTGCCCAGAAACACATGTGTGAGCTATGAGAGAGAGAAAGATGATCTTCGTCCTTCTTTTTGTCCTTCTTATCTTTCGCTTGGATGCCCAAAAACAGCCTTTCTTGTTTGAGGTCGAATGGCACCTTGTGGAGGAGGCCAACTTGACTTGAAGGAGAGCCGACTTTACTAGTTTGGAGCCAAAAATTCAAATTTTAAATTTTGAAATTTTCTCTAATAAAGTTGACATGAAGAACATGTCTTGTACAAATTCTTTTAAGGGCTAAACAATGAAAAGGACATGAAGACCATGTCTTACAAATTCTTTATACATTACAAAGGCTAAAGTATAAATTATGAAGATCGACCATAGCTTAAAAAATTTAAAGACTTCATCCTTTGTCTTCATGAAGTAAATCCATGTCTTGTGAGAGTAATCAACAACAAATGTTACATAGAACAAAGAGCCTCCAAGAGATTTCACTAGCATTGGACTGCATACATCATAATGGAATAAATCCAAAATTTTCTTAGATCTACTTTTGCTTCTTGGAAAAAGGATCCTTGACATTCTTTTCAAGCACACAAATTTTATGTAATTCTTCATGCTACCTGCAATTCTGGAACACTTGAAACCATTTGTTCTAAAACAAGCAAAGCTCTATAATGAAGGTGAGTGTATATTTTATGCCAAATCTCACATGGATTAATATCGTTATGGACAAATGCTTGAGTAGGTTGTTTCAAGAGCCTATACAACCTTCGTTCACGAATTCCAATTACTCTAGTAGGATTCATACTAAAGCCCTTTGGCCATACAAGAACTTTGACATCAACATATTCTACTCTATCTCCCTTATCTTCCAAACATGAAATAGTAACTAAATTCTTTTTCAAACCTGGAACATATAGTATGTTGCTTAAATGAACGTATCCACTTGATTCCAGGTCAATAGAATTATTCCCAATTCATTTTACTGCATAATTGTTGTTGTCTCCAAGATTTACCTTTTGAGATAATCTTCTTTCCATTAATCTTGTGAGGTTGCCACGATCTCTCATCATGTTCCTTGAGGAACCACTATCTACTAGCCATAAATCATTGTTATCTTCAATAAAACCTATTAAGAGCAGAGAAATAAAAGAAATCTTTCTCACCTCATTCTTCATTTTGGGGTCTCTTTGGAAGGTCCTCAAAGTTTGTTGCAATGACATGTTGCTTTCCTTTTCTCTTTCTATCATTCGATATTTCAGGACATTCGTGTTTATAATGACCAAATTTGTGACAATGATAGCATTGGATTTTTGACACATCTCTCTTTCCTTGAGGAGCAGATCTTCTTCCTTCATTTCTTCTTTGGAAACCAAACATTTTTCTTCCTCTACCCTTCTTGAAACGTGTTTCATATGCTTGAGATTCACCTTCTTCAGATCTTTGAATCCTCCCTCTTGACACATGATCCAGACTTAAACAAGAACGCAACAAATTACAGAGATAACCATATACACAAAGATGCAGCGGAAATAATACTTCATTTCATTAATGGAAAACACTGAAATATGCTTACAAACAGAAATGGAAATAAACTAGCTAGGGCGATGGTAGTTTATCTCTGAGAAGAGATGTGTGGCTACATGTCTCTGAACTGTGTTACAATGAGGCTCGAAGGCCTATTTATTGTGAGAAACAATGGAAAACCCTTCACATTCCAAAACCTAACCCTAGAAGATGAAACGCCAAATTGTGGGCCCCGTTTTTGGGTAAGTAGGTACATCAACTTCTCGGGGTCACGAATTAGTCGTATTATCTCTGTTTGACACGCATGATAGCCCATTGGAAAGATCTCTCTGAGGACTATGACGGAAAAGATGATTTTTAGGCAGAAAAATCATTGGCGTAGATTTCCCAAAAAAAAGTCGTTTAGGGCCTCAAAACGACTCCGAAAGTTTAGGACCCGAAAAACTGCTAAAAATAGTAAATTGTGCTATAATTAAGGAAACAAAAAAAAACTGAAAGAAGCACTAGAGGGGATCCAAGTGGAATTAGCGGGTGGCCACCAATATCCACCTGGATCATCTCTCTTTCCTTGAGGAGCAGATCTTCTTCCTTCATTTCTTCTTTGGAAACCAAACATTTTTCTTCCTCTACCCTTCTTGAAACGTGTTTCATATGCTTGAGATTCACCTTCTTCAGATCTTTGAATCTTCCCTCTTGACACAAGCATTGATTCTTGTTGAGTACATTCATTCCATAGTTCATCAAACTTTGGAGCTTCTTTTCTGACTCATATTCCTGATGCAAATAAGTCCCATCAGGTAAACCATTAAGTGATGTAGTCACTAGTTTCTTTTCAAAAATGATTTCATCAATTGCTTGAAGTTTATCTCTCAATTGAGAAATTATGATAAATTATGAGGCTATAGTTTCATTTTGTAATAACCTCGAGTTAAAAGTTCATGTAATAAAAGTTAATAAAGGTAAAATAAGACCATGGGCAAGGGACACTTATTCCAAGTTGAATATTGGGCAAAACATCCTAGTGGGCATCACTTGTTGTGTTTTTGGCTAAAGGAAACTGGCAAAGGCAATGGATAGGGATTTGGAAAGACAAAAATGAATTTTTGGCACATTATTTATGAAAATAATGGAAATTAAGAGAAAAGGAAGGTGAAAGGTCACAGGTTGCACGTGAGGAGGAAAATGAAGGAAAACAATGGCAAATTGAATAAATTAGATGCCTCACTAATAAAAAGACCTCAGAGCATCAGTTGGTAGCCTTTTGTCAGTTTAGTGTTAGAAATTGTCTCAAAGAGGAGAAGAGCACCAAGAGGAGAAATAAAGTGAGCAAGCAAGAAAAATAAAGGAAAGGAAAAGCAAAAGAAGGACAAGGAAAGAAAAGGAAGACAAGGATCAAGCAGCTTCAACAAGAGTACTTGTAGGTAACATGTTGCATGTATGATTTCCTAGCTACTTTTGACATGCATTATATGTGCATGTTGGTATATTGGCATGGATTTTGTCAGGTTTCGAGAGTGAATTTTAGCATAGCCTTGCCATTTTCGGATAACTATGGTGTGATGGGATTATTCTTGGTTTTGAGCTTTGGATTGTCGAAATATTTTGGATTCGGGTGAGGTGGTCTCAGGAAAATTCCAAAAGTCCTTGGAATCCCTTGACCAGTAATGGCGGGATACATGGTAAAGCTTGAGGGTGGAGACAAGAGAATTCTTCAAGGTATTGGTGAAGAAATTCTGAGGCATCCAAGCTCGACTTGGTTTTTGATCTCGGCATTCGTTTAGGTGAGATCACTGTTTGGAGAGGGTGGAGGTGGTTTAACCTCTAGATTCCCTTGGTTGTGTTTGGATTGGTTTATCCCATGAGATCCCACATTCATGCTTAGAATATGGCACAGGGGTGATTGGATAAAAGAAAGAATTGGTTCAGCCAATCTATGGTCGAGTGGAACGTGGAAGTCCTGAACCTGGTTGTATTTTCCTATGTTCATTAAAAGCTAAGTTTCTCTTGCTTTTGATGAGGAAATGTATTGGTTATTATGTGGCTTTAATGGTTGTTCTCTTATTAATATTTATCTGGTTATATGCTGGTTATAAGCATGGTTTTATGATAGATCTTAGTTATGGCTCTTTTCATGTTTTCACTAACAACTAAATGAATAATGAATGCAAGAACTAATTGGTGTTGTGACAGCTAATGTGAAAAGGCAGTGACCCTTCTTGTTAAAAATCAAATAATTTTTCAGTCCCTTATGTTCAGACTTGCATTCATGACTTGTAGGTTGCATATCTACCAAGTGTTTGACAGAATGTCAGTCCCGGTTGGGGATGGTTAGGTCAAGTCCCAGTTTCAGATTTTGGTTTACAAGCATTTTTCCTATGTCATTTATCAACTCTAGAAGTTTCACTAAGTTTTGGGTAGAGACCTAAGTCTTGGCCCTGAAAAAGTGGCATGGAATTTGGAGTCATGGACATAGAAATGAGTAGAAAATTCCATAGTTCCATTGATGCAGGCTTGTGAGTGTGATTGGGAACCCATAGTCACATGGAGGCCTTGGCAAGGGAGCGACTAGGGCTCTAGGTCAGGGAAAAAGTGAGTTTTCTCAGGGGTTGGACACTTGGATGAGTTTGGTTACTCCTGGAGGTCCTATGGCACCTGAGGCAAGTGAGTAAGGTCTTAAGTTGTCGACTCCATTTCCTTAAGGTCACCTGGGAGGTTCAGTATTATCTTTTTTTTGCTGAATTAAGTGTCAGAGCTTCTATTCAAATTAATATTACAACTATATTACAAAATGTACATAAGAGACCCTAGGAAACCGAGCCTAAGGCCCACTATCGGGGTCCAGGGCCCACAAAACATGACAACACGACCACAAAAGATAATCGGAAGCCCAAACCATTCGATCTATCATCATGTATTTAACGGTCATTAACAATATTGGGCCGTTAACAAGCACTCCCTTTAACTCTTGAATCAGACCCAATGAGCCTTTAGAGACCGCTCTATAAAAATTTCAGGTCTGTTTTGGCTGATAACCCTCACGCATGTAATTCGCCTGAAATCCCCCCAGATGCATGCGATTCCCACCATTCTGCGTAACTTGCTCGTTGTTTAACACTGCTTTTAGACCCAAAGCCTAATAAAGCTACTATTAAAGTCGATTTCAGGTCCGATTGGCTTGGTAACCATCTTGCTATTTGCAATGCGGATTTGATGTGATTGCTGCTATTTCTCCTATCTGATCGTCCTTTAACCAATCTCCATACATAGCCAATGAATAGGCTTTCTGTAACATGATTCAAATTCCTATAAATACTTGTGTTGTTAATTGACACTCGCCCGAGAACCTTGGGATTGTAGAATTCTGGGCACATATTTCGGCCTAAGGACCGGACATTCTTCTCGTTTCTATCCATGAACTATTATTTCATGTGGACTAACCTTCAACTATTTCTAGAAGACTACAACCTGCTAGTATCCCCTGCTCTAATAAAGCTCCCGGTCTGTGTTCGCCTGTTTGAGACACTCTTCCCTCAATCTACCCTCGGGGATCTGTCTCCATTTATATTTATTGTTGCTTTTAGCACAGAGTATGCCTTCATTAGCTAAGATGTCCACTAATTTATTGGATGTTCAGCGCACATGAGTGAAACTCAAGGTTCTCATGGTCTGCAAGTGGGATTGAATCCTTTGATAGACTTACAAAAGCCTCCAATATCTCGAAACTTTTTCCGGAGCGAGCCAGAGCAAATTTTCTTGACCAAATTGATAATCAATTCGGAATCAGCTGCAATTATAATGTTATGAAGATTTGAGTCCCTCGGGATTTCTAAGCATTGCTCCAGGGCCATGAGCTCTGCCATATTGTTTGTGGCTTTCCCCAAATTACTATGAAAGATGATTTTTATACAACCCTTTTCATCCCTGATCACTCCTCCATAACTAGCCATGCCCGGGTTTCCTTTTGAGGCCCCATCAATATTACATTTCAGAAAACCTTGAGGGGGTGGGGTTGCCAGAAATCCTTAACAACAATTATATAATTTTCATTTTTATTTTTTCCCTTTGGGGTGAGCCCCTGCATACCCAACTGCATTAGAATCTGCACATCAGTATCTTTCGGTTGGTTCTCAGGGGTTTTTAATGAGAGTTCCTACCGTCTCATTGAGTTGTCTTAAAATTTGTTCCATGATGCACTGGGAAGAACCTTTCCTATTTTTGAATATTCTGTTGTTGCGTTCTTCCCAGACATCCCAAACTAGAAAGCTTGGAGCTAAAGCCCAAGACTTGTTGACTATTTCATTATCAGAGAAATTTTTCCTCCACTTCTTTAAGGTGTTGTTAATACTCCTCATATATCTATATGTTTGTCTAAATATTGAGGCAATCCAATTCCACAATGTGGATGTAAATGGACAGAGGTTTAGAAGGTGATCCATAGTTTCTTCTTGTGCTTCACATAGCTGGCATTTAAAGGGACCAACTACCCCTCTTTTCCTCAGGTTTTCCCAGGTTAGAATTTTTTTATGCTGTACTAACCACATGAACAGTTTGATCTTCATCCAACTTTGGTTCTACCATAGGTCCTTCCATACCCAATCAGGGTTTGGGAAGTCAAGTCCAATGGCTATGTGCTTAGCCTCTTTGAGGTTAAAGTTGCCTTCATTGTTATTGCCCCATCTCAGCTAGTCTGAAACTACTGATGTTAGTATCTTTCTATGTTACAGGATAGATATTAGAGCTTCTCCCCATGCCTTCAATGGGGAGTCATCACTGTATTCCAAGTTCTTCCATATCCTCCATTTTCCCTCACTTTTTTCCTGATCCCAGAATTCATTTACTCTGAGTAACCTTTTGTTGTCAGTATCGTTCTTGAGATTTGCAAATTCTTCTCTTACCAATTTGGGTTCTTGTTGCCACTTATCCTCCCAAAACCATGCAAGATTTCCATCTCTAATGTTGAAAATTGGCAACAAGAAATTGCTAAAAATAGCAGATTGGGCATCAGTGCTGGATTAGGCAACAGGGAATGAAAAATGGAAGTGCTAAAAATAGAAGTTCTATTTTTAGCAGTTCAAGTTGGATTCCTATTTTTAGATAGTCCTTGGTCTAAAATAAGAATTCAAATTCGAATTTCGTCTTACCAGCAGTTGGAATATTAATTAATTAATTCTCCGTGAGTTAATTAGTTAAGGAAAATCAAACTTGAAGTCTTTGTGAGAACATGCAACAATTTCTCCACTGATTGGGAATGTGTCCTTGATTTGTTCCATTGATTGAGGAATTAAGGATGAGTTCTATATTGAGAGGATCAATTGACTTAGTTTAACTTAGTCAAGTTCAGTTAGATTAATTTAACAAGTTTTTAAATTAATGATATACAGTTTGTTGATGCTTGCATGCATGTGACAACTATTATTTTCAGATAACTAAGTATTCTCTCATGGATAACTAATGCATGGCAATTCAGATAGAGAACCTGTTGAGATCAGAGAAGGGACAATGTACTATCAGTTGGATGAATATTTTTCCTAAAGGAAGATCATCCATGATGAGGATTTATCTCCTTAAGGTTTGTGCAGTTAGATCAGAGGTTAGTGAGTGTGTGAAGAGGCCAATTCACACAGGTGGCAGCACTAGACCCCAAGGAAACTGCACAAGGAAATAGGAATCTTGCAGGGTAGAGGATAAAGTTTGTGAGAAGCCTTTGACTGTCTATGAGCAGCAGAGGGATTGTACTAAGAGCTAGATAGCTTCTGAGTTAAGGCTTTGTGTAATCCAGACTATATTTCCACTTGTATGATAATACAGAGATGGGGTTTTAGGCAGGTGCTTTCCCCAAGTAAATTCTTCTGTGTTATGTGTGATTGTTTCCTTCTTATCAGTTATATGCGTTCTTATTGATGTTGCCCATGGTTGATTAAGTTTCCGCTAAATTGTTTGTAGAAGTAGATCAAGTGTTTTGCTTTAGTACATTGCATTACTAGGTTGATCTACATGTGGGAAATTTCGACATGGTATCAGAGCTAGCTGATTTGTAGAAAAATTTCTACATGGTATCAAAGCTAGCTGATTTGTAGGAAAAATTCTACAAAATTCTACATGGTATCAGAGCACAGGTGATCAAGGAGAGAACAATATACTGAGAGGAGATTTCAAAGTTTTGAGTTTTAGGCCGAGAGTTTGCAGAGAAGATATGAAAATTTATGTAAAAAAAAATTAGAAATAAACAGCATATTTGGATTTTGTGGAAAAAATACCAAAAAAAAAAAAAATCAGCTGAATTAGAGTTCGGATGAGGAAGATATCACTGATTTAAAATCAACTCTTTTTCTAGAAAATTTCGTGACAACGGGAAAGTGGAAATAAATTGGTGTGCTAGCCAAGAACCTGTATGCATTTGAGGTACAAGATGCATGCAAAGCCTTGAGGAGCAAGCCAAACGTTAGAGAGTTGGTGGTTGAGAGGGAGAGTATATTACCTCTCAACATGCAGCGCTAGAAGAAGTCTCAGACAATTGTGGAGGAGCCACAATTGGTGAAGCAGCTTTAGGAGGTTGTGGAGCAACCACAACTAGAGAAGCTGAAAGGAGATCGAGTGGAGACATCCACTTGTGCAGAGACCTCTAGTAGGGGGAAACTTCGAGCCAGGTGGGCAGAGGGATCACATGCCGCCATACCTCTAGGTAGGAGGTGGGGCGATGTGGAGTGATTGTCCCAAGGAGGAGGGGTAGGATCCTTGAGGTACCCAGCCTCTTTGATTCGAATTTTCTACAGGAGCCCCGATGTGGAGTAGTAGGAACTGACTGCTTGGGTAGAGATAGATGCGAATGGAGCGACAGAGAGAGCTACAATGCAGGGAATCCAAGGACATCACAGAGCATGCAGGCTGCAACAATGTGAGACGCACAAGTGTGTTGCACTGTGCAGGGTAGCACAGAGAAGAGTGCAATGGTGCGAGATGCATGGAGATGTTGTAGTAGCACAGAGGTCAGAGAGGGAGCACTTGTCAGTAGTAGGTAGAGCTTCAGTATCAGAGTATGTTTCTAGCCCAACAAAGTGGTCAGTTGGGAGTTTTTTTGTTTCGAGAGTTGCTAGAGCAACCACACTTGGTATATGTGTTGCATGCAGAACATTCCAGAGGTACAGGATTGGGTTCAAGAGGAAGCCTTTCTTGTTGAGAGGGAGTGTTGAAAATTGGCAATAAGAAATTGCTAAAAATGAAGTGCTAAAAATAGCAGTTTGGGCATTAGTGCTAGATTGGGCAACAAGGAATGAAAAATGGAAGTGCTAAAAATAGAAGTTCTATTTTTAGCAATTCAAGTTGGATTCCTATTTTTAGACAGTCCCTTTTCTAAAATAGGAAGTAAAATTCGAATTTCGTCTTACCAACAGTTAGAATATTAATTAATTAATTCTCCATGAGTTAATTAGTTAAGGAAAATCAAACTTTAAGTCTTTGTGAGAACATGCAATAATTTCTCCACTGATTGGGGAATGTGTCTTTACTTTGCTCCACTGATTGAGGAATTAAGGATGAGTTCTATATTGAGAGGATCAGTTGACTTAGTTTAACTTAGTCAAGTTCAGTGAGATTAAATTAACAAGTTGTTAAATTAATGAGATACAATTTGTTGATGCTTGCATGCATGTGACAACTGTTATTTTCAAATAACTGAGTATTCTCTCATGGATAATTGATGCATGGAAGTTCAGACAGAGACCCAATTGAGATCAGAGAAGGGACAGTGTACTATTAGTTGGATGAATATTTTTCCTATAAAGGAATATCATCCATGATGATGATTTATCTCCTTCAGGTTTGTGTAGTTAGATTAGAGGTTAGTGAGTGTGTGAAGAGGCCAATTCACACAAGTGGCAACACTGGACCCCAAGGAAAATACACAAGGAAATAGGAGGCTTGGAGGGTAGAGGAGAAGGTTTGTGATAAGCCTTTGACTGGCTATCAGTAGCAGAGGGATTGTACTGAGAGCTGGATAGCTTCCAAGCTAAGGCTTTGTGTAATTCGGACTATATTTCCACTTGTATAATAATACAAAGATGGGGTTTTAGGCACGTGCTTTCCCTGGGTAAATTATTCTGTGTTATGTGTGATTGATTCCTTCTTATCAGTTATATGTGTTCTTATTGATGTTGCTCATGGTTGATTAAGCTTCCATTAAATTGTTTGTAGAAGTAGATCAAGTGTTTTGCTTTAGTACATTACATTACCATGTTGATCTACAGGTGTGAAATTTCTACATGGTATCAGAGCTAGCTGATTTGTAGAAAAAGTTCTACATGGTATCAAAGCTAGCTGATTTGTAGGAAAAATTCTACAAAATTCTACATCTAATTTCCCAGAAACTGTGTTTCTGAACAATGTCTCTATTCTCCCAGGCTTTGTTCCAAATGTGGGAGCCTTTGATGATCTCGGACATTCTAATGTGATCCCCGTCTTGTGAATTATTTGCATATTTATGTTTCCAAATTTGGGCCCAAGGGGAAGCTGAATCTTTTAGCCATCTCCACCATAGTTTTGCCCCCAAAACTTTGTTTAGCACTTTAGGATCATCCAGTCCCAAACCTCCATGTGACTTAGGTTTACAGATCTTTTCTTAGGCTACCAAGGCCCATTTTTTTTTCTCTTCCCCTTTGCCCCAAAGAAAATCTCTTTGGATATTTCTGCATAGTTGCATGACTCCTTTAGGAGCTGGAAGGATTGAAAACATAAAGATGGGGACTGTTTGTAAGACAACTTTTGTAAGTACTAGTTGCCTTGCTAGGTTCAAAGACCTACTTGTCCATTTCCATATTTTGTCCTGTAGCTTATTAATCACAGGTTCCCAAACTATCTTGCTCAAAGGTTTGTCAGTTAGCAGTACTCCTAGGTATTTGGAGGGTAGCATATCTCTTTGAAAGCCTAAAATTTTGGATATATTTCTCTGAATAGCAATGTCAATATTAAAAAAGAAAATCTTTGTTTTGGTAAGGCTTACCTCTATGACCGCAACCATTGCAAAGTCTTTCAGGATTTGTTTGTAGGCTAGAGCTTCCCTGACCGTAGGTGTTCCTTGTAGCATAGTATCATCCACAATTTTTTTATGGGTCAAAGCATCTCCATTCATGGTGAGTTTGAGACCCTAGATTTTACCTTTTGCTTTGGCAGATTTGATAGCTTTGCCTAGCCCTTCCATCATGAGAATAAAGAGAAAGGGTGAGAGAGGATCTCCTTGTATGAGACCTTTCGTCAGATTAAAGGGCTTGGATGGAGAACCATTTACCAGGATTGAAAAACTAGAGGTACTTACAAGGGCCATCACCCATCTTACCCAATTATGGTCAAATCCATATGCTATAATAACTCTCCTAATGTAAGCCCAACTTATCTTATCATAAGCCTTTTCTAGGTCAAGTTTCATAATCATTATTACTTGCCTATTACTTATAAGTGAGTGAACCACCTCGTGTGCTTGAATGATATTGTTTAGAATTTGTCTTCCTTCCACAAACCCAGTTTGTTCCTCAGATACGACAGTTGGGAGAAGGGGTTTAAGCTTGTTGGCAATAATTTTGGAAATTATTTTATACACCACATTGCATAATTCTATTGGTTTGAATATGTCTGGTGTCATGGCATTATCCTATTTTGGAATTAAGGATATGAAAGAGGTATTGAGCATCTTCAAAACAATTCTATTTTTCCTCGAGTCCCCCACCACATCAAGGATATCCTGCTTGATTATTTTCCAACATGCTTTAAATAAGTCAACATTAAAACCATTCGGACCTGATGCCTTCCCATTTTTCATTTCTTTGATGACTTTGCTGACCTCCTCTTCATTCACAGGCCCGTTTAGATTGTAACTGTCTTCTTGTGTCACAAGCTTAGGAATGTGCTTTGTAAAGTCATTGATGAATTGTGATCTATCCAAGAGAGGTTCCTCTGTTATGCCTTGGAAATGTTTAACTAGCTCAGCTTCTATTTCTTTGTGGGTATCGAGTTGATTCCCTTGAGAATATTTGATTTTTGAGATCCTGTTATGGGACCTGTGATCCATGGTAGATTTTTGAAAAAAAATTGTGTTCCTTTCTCCTTCTTTTAACCATTGTACCCTTGATTTCTGTTTCCAGAATATCTCCTCTTGTTTGCATAACTCTTCCCATTCCTGTTGATGGTAGTCAGCTTGTTCCTTTCTTTCCCCGTTGAAGCCATCTGTAATGAGGATCTAGCTAATTTCATGTAGCTTTCGTTTTGCCACTTTTTTTGCTTCAAAAATGTTGCCAAACTCATTCTTATTCCAATATTTAACCCTGATTTTGATATGTTTCAATATTTTATGCAAGAGGAACATTTTAGTTCCCTGAACTTGCATATCCTCTATCCACCATTTTTCAATATTGCTAATAAATTCCGGATGGGTGAGCCAAATGTTTTCAAACCTGAAAGGTTTGTTTCTTGGAGTTCCTATAAAGGACGCTTCAAGTTGAACAGACCAATGATCTGAGCCACCAAAGGGAGTATCATTGCTGACAAGTCAAGGCCTATTAGGATAAGTTCCTCCAAGATAATAAATTTGTCTAGTTTTGAGGCCCCACCTGAGACTCTCCTCCCCTTTTGTTATTCCAGGTAAAGATGCCATTACTTGTCTCTGTGTCTACTAACCTCATATTGTTTATAAAATTATGAAATGCTATAGAGTCTCTGCCTAGCGATCTGGTTCCACCTTTTCTTTCTGACAGTGACCTAATCATATTAAAGTCCCCTCCCAAAATCCAGGGGATGCCTGAATGTCTGACTCTTAGATCCTCCAGTGAAGTGAGAAGTCTTAGTTTGTCTCCAGGCTTCTGTGGACCATAAACATTTGTGATTAAATAAACTTACTTGTCCCCCAAAGGTTGAATAACCATTGATAAGTAGTTCCTAGATGCTTCAACATCTAGGATTCCTATTTTATGAGGGTTCCATAGCATGAAAATTACTCCTACTGTTTTGTCTACTTTGACTTCTAGATATTCATATTTATTCAACCATTTGTTGTGAATTTCTCTTATTTTTTCTACTGAACATTTTTCTTCCTGGATAAAAATCATATCTGGTTTTTCTTCTTTCATTCTATTGCTAAGATTCCTTTGCTTCCTTTTACTCCTTCGACCCCTAATATTCCATGTTGTGAGCTTCATTAAGAAAGATTTGTAAATGAGTAACTGGTTAGGTCTTTCATCTTACTTGAATAAATCATGAGTTTTCCATACTCTATCAGCAGCTCGTTCTATTTTTTCCTACCTCTTTTTTGGCCTGGGTTCTTAGGAGCTAGCCCCGTTACTGCCTTAATTGTTTTCACCCCTTTGTTGTCCTAACTATCATGGTTTCTTTTGACTCACGAACCTTTTGCCTGAGTTATCCATAGGAATCGCTATTGCACTCTGTTGAAATCCCCTTATGGTAGCGAATCCATTCCTTTGGTGGTTCCCTACTTCTGGAACTTTTCTAGATCTAGATGCTCCCTATCAATAATATCTTGTAGTTCATGATCCTCTATTCCCACCTCGCTCGAGGTCATCTCTTGGTCCCTATCAAGTTCCATAGTGTTCAGCAAATCCTTCTTTTGTTGATTGTTGTCATGTTTGTCCTCCATACTCTCTTCCTTTTCCTTCTCCATGGGGCTTATCTCCAGAGTCTGAATTGTGTTATCGTGCTCGTCTTCTTCTTCTTGTACCTTGTGCCTATTCTGACTTGGCTGATTTTCCTCATTTATTTTATTTTGGTACTTTCTCCCTCCATTACCTCTGTTTCCCACTTTGCTAAAGCTTTCAGTTTCTTTCCCTGAGGTAGCCTTAGTTCTGCTTTCCATTTCGTTTAAGGGGCAATCCCTGAATAGATGGCAATGTTCATAGCACTTGCGGCATCTGAAAGGGACATGCTCATATTCCACCGCTTGTACCCATTCTAAATTAAAAACTTCCAAAATTACTTCATCCGGTAGAGCTCCAGAGAGGTCCATCTCTACGCAAATCTAGGCAAATGAGGTATACTTTCCCCGCCTAGTGGCCTCCGATATTTTAACAAAGTGCCCTAGTTTATCTCCTATTGCTTTTAATGATTCTGGTTGTTAATAATCCAGTGGTAAGGAGTAGAGCCTTACCCAAACTGGGACCAAAGTGAATGTCTCGCGCTCTGGGAAAAAATTCATTACCCAAGGTCGCATATAGAGGCCTGTAGCAGCATATAAGTAGGGCCCTCCTTCAAACACCCTGTCTTTATCCTCAATGTTCATAAAAACAACAATGAAGAAACCCTTTGATCCAAGGTGCAAATCTATATCCCCCTTAGGTTTCCAATGATTCTTAATCCTTGCCTGTAAAGCCTTCTTCGTTGGTCATAACCCCATGAATTTACAAATGACTGCGTAAGTCACTATGTGTTCCCTATGTGCCTGTAGCGTTGGATCACTTAACACCACTCTGGGTGTGATCGTTGCCCTAGGCTTACACGATCCAGTTCAATTTCTAGTATCCACATTCTGATTTTCTCCTTCTATTCCTTTTTCTTTTCTAGCTTCTCCCTGCATATTTTCCTACCCCTGTGTACCTTTGTTGTCCTGTTTCCCTCCTAAAATTCTGATTTCAGTCTCCAGAGGTTTCTTGAATCGATTGGAGACTATCTGACTGTAGGAGGGAGTGGAACTCCCCCCCTCTTGCCTCTCCATGGTGCCCAATGCTTAACTTCTATTGCAAACCCTAGCTCTCTCTGCTCACGTCCCTACGGTACCAATCAAGTAATTCCAACCAGAGGTTGAGTATTATCATAGTGACCCTCAGCTCATGTTTACCCCGAGCAAGGCAGTGAAAGTGGCTAAATGTGGGAGGAGGTGTTTACAGGGTGGTATCATAGTGGTTTCACTCTCCTTGGGTAAAGTTTTATGTTGTCAAGGATAAGGTTTTGATGCATGGGTTCTGATGGGCCTCTAAATTAGACATAAATTAAGGCCCATGCCTCTAATTTAAAACATAAATTAAGAACTATGACCATCCTTCAGCACATTAAACCTCTCTTTTTGTATTAGATAATTTATTTCTAGCTTTAATATATTCATTATGAAGGTTTATGAATAACTGAATATTTGTGCCTAATATTATTTATTTTGTGGAATATTATGAGAATATTGGGCAAATTGTTAAGAGTTGGAGGAGGAGATAATTTAGGGACTTGTTCCCTACTACCGAAGGATCAATAATAAATAATAAATCAACAAGATATTATGGAATTATGGCACAAATTATGGAACTCCAGTGATTGAGAAAATCTAGGAATGTGTTCCACTAATCAAGGGAGCAGATCCACCAATCAAGGGAGCAGACCCACTAATCAAGGGATTTTGGTGGGGAAGGCTTCGTCCATCCATGGGGAATGATTCTTAATCATTTTGTATAAGTACCAAGTCGAATTTGCCTCTATGGAATGAGAAAATCTAGGAATGTGTTCCCTGCCATTTAATGCAAATTCCTAGTATTGGGGACCAATTCCTAATTATTTTGTATAAGTAATAAGTCGATATTTCCTCTAGGGAGAGATTTTTCATTAGTGTTATTGTGGAGAGAGTTTGTATTCTTGCAGCTCCATTGTATTTTCTTGCAGGGATGTAATTTTATAGATGAAAATAATGAAGATTGGTGTCATGTTCAGCTTCTAAATCTTGTGCTCCTCCATAGGTCTTTGATTTCCCTTGGGCTTGGCCATCCCAGGAACCTTAGAGCCATTTTGTATCATTTTCTTTCCCTCTTTTCATTACTTATTCATATGCATCTCTTGTTTTTATTTATTTCTATTTCTGCATTTAGAATTAATGATTTCTTGTTGTAGGATTGAGTTAAATGATTGATGTAAGTTCTTTTGTAGGATAAAAATCATTATTTAATCATTGGAAAAGCTTTGGAAGTTCATAGGAATCATTGAGTTGCTTGGATTAGTCTTCTTATTCCCAAATCTAGATTGTTGGACCTCATTTTTGGCAAAGAACAATAAATTTATGTTGTTTTTAGAGCATGCTTACGAGCTTCAATCGACTTGATTCCACTTGCATTAGATCAAAAAAACATTCTAGTTCATAACAAAAATTACCCCTTTGCATTTTCACTTGATTTGGTTAGGCATTTCTTAGATTTACTAGCTCACTAGTTCTCGATTTTCTAAATTTTCGACTAGTAATGTTTTTTATTTTTTTGCATGGGTTAACATAGGTCTTTTCGAGTGATTCCACTTGGAGTGGTCCCATCCAATTTGGATTTGAGTTTCTTGGTCATTAAACCCTCACCAATTTCATCATTTCACAAGGAAACTTCTCCAATCTTCTTGAGCAAATCCATCCATCTCCCAACTTTGGTTTTGAGTTCTAAGTGATCCCAGGCATTTTCCCACTCCATTCCACCCATCTCAAACCTTTCCTAGGCCTCCCATCACCTCCAAAACCTCACATTTTTTTCTCGGTTGTATCCTATAGGTTCACTGTAATTCCTACAGGATCATCCTGTAGGTTTCTAGTACATCCTGTAGGTTTTCCTGAAATGGCCTGTTTTAAGGCTGAATTGATGGAAAACCTCTAGGAAGTCAGAAAAATCCCCCCAAGGGTCTCCCACACTATCCAACCATCTCCTAACCATTCTAGCCATCCTCCAACATCCTTAATTCACTTGTGACATCACCAAAAGAGATTAGTTTGTATACTTGATTTTGCATGAAAAGACAAAAAAACAAACACAGATTTATTTTAGTCCCTTTACTTGCACATTAGTGATGTTTGATTCTTCTTACTTCCATGCTTAGATAGTTGCATTTGGTTCATGATAATTTAGCATTATTGCAAAGCATAGTTTCTTGGGAGTTAATTAGGAAATGGTGTGATTTAGCATTGAATTTTCGTCTCTTTCCTTGTACTTTCTTTCTTGCAATAGGTTAAGGTTCCATTTCAAACATTTCATTTTCTGCAATTAGTTTAGGATTTGACTTCAATACATGCACTTCATTACATCATGACAGCAAAGGAAGGACACATTGTATGCCGCACATATAATGCCGACACCTCTTAAGTTTGTATGAACCCTGGGTTGATAATTAAAGACGGTAGCCTTGGGAGTGGCAACATTCTTGTTGCAATACCGATGATCATTAGGTTCATGGTATATAGTTGGTAGGGTAATGCATGATGTTGTTATGATGTTATGTTATTACATGGATATGTTTATGATTATACATGTACATGTTAATTTGGACTGCTCTTGCAGATGAGATAAGCCTCCCCTGAACATCACTGAGGTATGGATTTGATTTTGGTATCTATTTGGTTTATCTGACATGGTATACTTGCAGGAAGAAGAGAATCCAAGATGACAAGCAGAATGGTAGACTATAGTTATCTTGAATCTCCTACATATTAATTGGGCACCAAGGAGAAGAGTATTCTTCTGGTATCGCAGATACATTGAGAAGCTTGAGGGCAAATATCAAAAGTTGAAAAGAATACAATGACAAGTTGGTTGATGTTATGAAACCAGCTCACAAAAAGATAGAAAAGATAGATGAATGCCTTAGAAATAAGCCTCTTTGAGGGGGCAACCTCCTTTACATTACACAAATGAACAATTCTTGGATGCTACAAATGACAAGAACTCCTTTCTATATATAGGAGTCTAAGGGGTCATAATATAATCAGAGCTGACATAACAATAATAATGTAAGGGCACAATAATAACAATTGTGGGCTTCTACATGGGCACAACAATATAATAAGGGGGTTGTATTAATAGCAATAAGGGGGTACACTAATAATATAGGGGCCTAACATGCCCCTCTCCTTCAAAAAGTGTTGTCCTCAACGCTTGAGTAGTTTTTGATGCTTATGTATAAATTCTTGTCCTCCCATGTGGAATCTTCAGCGGGTAAGTTCTTCCACTTGGTGAGATACTCTGAAATTGATTTATTTCGTAGCGGTCGATTTCTCGGTTTTGTGACTTCTTCAGGTTCCAATATGATTTTCCTTCCTTGTCAAGTTCTTGCAATACTGTTTGAACTGAGATCTTCTACAACTTTTGAGTGAGTTCCCACTCCTTTGGGCATAGGGATATCTATAAGGCGTGATTTTTGGAGGAACACTTCCTGGAATCAAATGAATAGCATGATCATGATCACGAATAGGTGGGAGGCCTTTGGGAGTCTGAAATACCTTGGAATGATTGTCCAAAACGTTTTGGAGATCTGGAGAAATACATGATTTCGATGTGGGATCCTCTACTGAACATAATTTTGCAATTATGGCCCGTTGTTATTTATTTATAAGCTTTGCCATGCTGTTAGAGTTTATTATCTTTCTTGGTTTCCCTTCAATACCCCTCAATTCAACTTCCTTTCCTTCCCAAAAAAATTTCAAGAAAAGTTCTTGAAAATCAAAAGCTATCGTACCCAAAGATTGTAGCCATTGGACTCCTAGTAAAGCGTCAGGACTGCCCATTGGAATGGAAAGCATTGGGCTATTCAATACATATTCTCCCATGGATAGCTTAACATTATGGCACTTTTCAGAGCAATTTATGGTTCCTCCACTTGCAACCATCACTTGACACTCTGGTGCTAGATATAGGAAGAAATTCAATTCCTTTAAAGTCCCTATGGAGATCAAAATATTGCTCCATCTGTAGTATCCAATTTACTGGAGCGAAAATTCCATGATGCCCTGTTTGGAGCAGTGAAAACCCTAGAATCCAAAGTTCTGATACCAAATGTTATGAAACCAGCTCACAAAAAGATAGAAAAAATAGACGAATGCCTTATAAATAAGCCTCTTCGAGGGGTCAACCTCCTTTACATTAAACAAATGAACAATTATTGGATGCTACAAATGACAAGACCTCCTTTCTATATATAGGAGTCTAAGGGATCATCATATAATCAGAACTGATATAACAATAATAATGTAAGGGCACAATAATAACAATAGTGGGCTTCTACATGGGCAAACAATATAATAAGGGGGTTGTACTAATAACAATAAGGGGTACATTAGTAGTATAGGGGCCTAACAGTTGAGGCTCGGGAAAGACTTGTAAGGGATCAAGAGAAGTAGGTAGAGGTTAATGAAGTGATCCTTCAGAGTTGTTAGAATTGCAAAAACATTGACAATTGAGAAGCAACCAAGAGCAGGAAGAGAAAAAAAATGGAGCCTATGGTAGCAGATCTCGGTCCAGATATAGATTGGATAGAGGGGACATAGTCATAGGTGGCAGATCAGTGGAAACACCTAACAAGAAGATTGGTATGTATGGGCATAATTCTAGTTCCTCATCTAGGAGACATCATCACAGTCATTACCGTCATCATCCTTATAGGAGGAGGGAGTATTTACCTAAGGAGTTCAAGAAAGTGAAGGCTCCTACATTTGATGGAGAGATGAAGAAACAAGAAGATGTAGAGGCATGGTTGCTTGGAATGAGTAAATTAATCAGATTGCATAGTTATTCAGAGAATACTAAGTCCAAGATAGCCACATTTAGTTTTAAAGGGAAAATATATATCTGGTGGGAAGATGTGAAGAATGTCAATGGCATTAGGGAAGAAGAATTGATTTGGGATGATTTAGAGAGGATCTTTAATAAATACTTATCAGAGAGGTACTATGATGACAAATCTAAGGATTTTTATGAGATACATATGGGTTCTATGACAGATGATGAGTATACTAGCAGATTCTTGGAGTTCTTGAGGTATGTGCCATATTTCAAGGAGGAGACGGCTAAGATTCAGAGATTAATTAGTGGACTTCCAACATCATATAGATATTAGATTGAGTTTGATGAGCTTAGATCATTAGAGGAAGCCATCCAGAAACTGGAACATTGTTATGAGTAGTCAAAGCGCAAAGCTGAGCCCAAACGTGACTTGAAAGGGAATGAGAAAGTAAATGGGAAATGGCCACTGAAGCAGGGAATACCTCAAGATGCAAGTGAGAAAGAAAATGTTGCTCCTTACAAGAAGTTTAATGTAGTTGAGAAAGGACATGTGTTGCAGCCTGGAGAGCAGCAGACTAGAGGTGATGGTAGAGCACCGTTGTAGTGTTGGATATGTGGCAAAGATCGTCGTAAGAAGGATTTTCCATTATACTAAGGAGGTAGGCCTCATATCTATAGTGTTCATGAGGTGCATACAATCAGGGATGTTGGTCATAGTATTCCTCATATTTATGTCGTTGTGGACAACATGCAGGCAAATAACTAGGCATCTATCATTGAGATGGATAGTAAGCTTTGCGATCAAGTTATTCTATTTTGATTGATCCTGGATCTAATTATAGTTATGTTAATCCTGACTTAGTGGATAAATTTGGATTGAGAAAAGAAGTGCATGTAGAGTCTTGGTTGGTGTAGTTGGCTACAGGTATGAAGAAGGGAGTTCATCATTAGGTAAGAGCTTGTGCATTTGAGTTGAATGGTATGCCTATAGCAGCACATTTGAGTGTACTTCCATTGGGATAGTATAGTATTCTTTTGGGTATGGATTGGTTGTATCTTCACAGGACCAAAGTAGATTGCTATGACAAGGCTATTGAGTGCCTCGATGATAGTGGGGAAAAGATAATCTTGCAGGGAAAGAAGAAGCCTACATCAGCAAGGATGGTCACAACTATGCAAGCTAAGAGAAGTTGTAGTAAAGGGTGTGTGATGTTTGCAGTTCATATTTCCAGTGACAAGGGTAAGGATGTTGAGGATGCAAAAATCTTCAAGAGGTACCCTATATTTTAGTAGTTTCAGGTTGCATTTCCAACAGATATTTCAGATTTTCCTCCACATAGAGGAGTAGAATTTTCTATTGAGTTGGTACCAGGGGCAATGCCATCATCAAAGGCACCTTATAGGATCAAAATTCTAGAGTTTGTGTCGCTGAAGTTGAAGTTGAAGGAAATGATTGATAAGGGATACATTAGGCCAACTGTATCGCCTTGGGGTGGACCAATGTTGTTCGTGAAGAAGAAGGATGGTACTCTTAGATCATGCATTGATTACATGTAGCTGAACAAGGTGACGATCAAGAAAAGGCACCCATTTCTTAGGAATGATGACTTGTTTGATTAGTTGAAGGGGGAAACAATGTTCCCAAGGATTGATCTGCAATCATGATATCATTAGGTACACATCAAAGAAGAGGACATCTACAAGACTGACTTCAAGACTAGGTATGGGAATTATGAGTTTTTTGTAGTTTCATTCGAATTGACTAATGTTCCAACTACTTTTATGTGTTTGATGAATAATGTGTTACATCCTTATCTAGGAAAGTTTATTATTGTATTCATAGATGACATCTTGTGATTAGGTGCTCAAAAAATAGCTCAAAATTCAAATTTATCAGATCGGTGTGGAACTTGAATGACCGCTTAGTGATCGTCATCTTGAATCTGTTTCAAATCGTTTCATGCGAAATGGACACTATATGCTCCCAAAATCATGTTCTGTTCATTTTCCCAAATAGGGAAATTTTTGCAAAATGTGACAGCGCAGTCAGTAGTCCGTACTGTTGATGTGGCGCTGAATGTGTAGGCTGAGGTGACAGGGTTGATTGGTCAATGAGCCTTCAATGGTTCATGTTGTGCCAAGTGGCACGATCTCATTGGTGGCAGTTGGCAGCTTTTGATTGGGTGGTTGGTGGCCAACCACGAACTGACACGTGACCCAGCTAGAGGCTGCCTACGTGGTAGCTCGGGGGCCACCAAAAGTTTGTTTGAAGTCCAAGTAGCAGAAGTAGGGGTCAAACCCGCGACCTCCAAGAACATAACCAAAGCCTCCTATCAATGCGCCACAACCATGAGTCTTAATAGACTATGGTTGTGACTTCCATTTATTGTTGACATTCGCGCCATTCGGAGGAAAGGGCTACCCTGCGGGGGGCCAGCCCTTGGGCATGCGCCACCGATGTGACCACCACCGGAGGGGGAGTGGGGGCTCGACCAACGGGGACGAACCGTTGGCCATAGCCTCGGGCACGTGGCCCCCATGTGCCCAAAATTTTCGGAATTAAGGCATTAGAGGCAATTTCGCTCCAAAATCGGCGAAATTGCCACTCTATTAGCACAATTTAGGGTGAAATTGTAGGATGATAATGGATTTTGGGGAATTTGTGGTGCGATTAGCAGAAAGACTTGGGGAAGCCATAACTCCTTCAGTTTTTGACCAAATCAGGAGCAAAAAGAGGCTACACAAGCATTTTTGGGCATTCTAGAGCCACTGGAACAAGTTTCAGGGTTATCTGAGCATTGTAAACTAATGTATTCACACTTTTGAGCATAATAGAGAGGGCCAAGCCATTGGAAGATGGACCAAGGAGATGTATCCCAGGCGTGGTAAAATCCTTCATCATGTGCTATTGTGATATTGTTTTGGTCATGTTCATGTCAGTTATATGCTAATGTTTAATCATTTATTTATGTTAATTTGTACATGAATTTTAAATAAAAACACTCAAAAGTCATGTTTAAACTTGCAATTAACTTGAGCAATCCTTAAGCACTTTTACATATTTTGAAGAGGAGTGTAGCACAACAAAACTAATTTTCCCATTCAGATCAGGTTTGGTATCAAAGATTTTGGTTTTATTTTTGCAAAAAGGATTTAACTATTTGCAAGTGAATGTCATGCTTACAAGGTTGAAGCTCAAAAGAAGAGAAAGGAAGCTGGTTGAAGGTCCTGAAGTTGGTTTAAGGAGAAGGAGTGCAGGGTTGCCACAATCTCCACCACGAGTTCTTTCTCAAGTTACAGTTGAGACTTTAGTGAGCATGTCTCATGAAGGAGAGCCTACAAACATGATAGAGGATGAGAAGGTCATTAGGAAGGCTTTCTTTGACATGAAAAAGATGGTGAAGTTCGTCTATGAAGAGAGAAATACCAGACTACAGGGTGAAAGTTCCAAACCTCCAAAAGGAGAAGGTTCTTCAAGAGGAGGTAATGGGAATGGAGTTAAACCTCCACACTCTCCACCATCTTCTTCATCTTCATTTTCACATGCATCTTCACCCTCTTCCACTAATACAACCCTTACTCATACTCATAAACATACCTAAAAAGGAACTAGAAAAACACCCCTGTTTAAACTTGATGTTAAATTTGAACTTCCCATGTATAATGGTGAAGTGAATGTATAGAAGCTTGATAATTGGGTTTTTCAGTTGTAGGTCTATTGCAAAATTCAAAATCTTCAAGATGATGACATAAAGATTCAGCTAGCTTCCTTGAGGCTGGAGGGTGCAACACTAGTATGGTGGGAATTAAATAAACAAGAAGAGATAAAAAAACACGTAAGATCTCAATTTTTTGGTTTGATTTCATTGTTACTGTTATAGATCTAACCCAAAAATATATAAGATAACAGAAATATACCAAAAAATAATAAGATCTGAATAGATAGAAAGGCTTCTTTATTGATCAAACCCTTAAGGTATGGCAACACCATACAATCACTCCGTAAGGGAGGAGAACACTCCACAAGCCATATGCCTGTTCATACAATATTCTTTCACATCTCTCAATGTGGAGTCTCTAGCCTCTATATAGGCCTCATACATACAATACCATGGGTCATTACCATGGTTCTCTCAATACCATCTATCTAATACCATGAGCTTATTATATTATTGCTAACTACTTGTAGTCCCTTACATGATATGGGTTAACCACCTTATTTATTATTATGGCCCATCCCATTATTACATTATTCCCTTGGATACTTCCCTTTGTATCCCATATTATCCCCCCTAGGTATACTACATTCCACTCCCCTTAACATGTTCCGTCCCCGAAACATGGGAAGAACACAAATAATAAGATCTACTCAAAAGAGTAGTCCAGTGGTACCATGCAAGTGCATCTAGCCATCCCAGAGAAAGGTGAACCCTTGATCTAGTTGGTGTCTCGCTCACTTGAGATGGAATTTGATCCTCGTAGCTCTTATGTGTTGATGTATAGTAGGTGGATCGTCGCCCCTCTCTATATGCCATGTGGGGGTTGTTGTCATTGTAGCTAATTTGTTGCCATCTTGTTGGTTGTTTTCTTGCTGGGTGATGTGGGTGGTGATATGCTAACGGTGTATCTTTCTTTAATTCACAACCTAATGGAGCCTGATTGGTATTTGGTACATGTTGTGGTGCCTGCTTTTGTTTCTTATCTTCTAATATTACCTCAACCACTGAGTCCTCATCCGATATAACATTTTTTGCTTTAGCCTCCTTGGACTCTACTTGTTTTTCTGGTACTTGGTTTGATGTTTGTGTTTGGTTGTCTACCATCAATGGCTCATCATCTGATATGTTAGTCGTTGGAACATATTCTGCTTCAGCCTCCTTGGACTACCTGTTTATTTATGGAAATATCTTGTAATGTAATTTTCTTCTTTTTATACCAGAGCTTCAGGAATTTCTTCTACACATTAATATTTATAGTACCCATCGATTTCGTCTAAGGGTATCCCAAAACAACATCCTCATTAGCCATATCTGAAGCATAAAAATCAGAATGCAATACCTACTTGTCCATAGAAATCTTAAAATCTTTATAAACTTGAACATCCTCATTATCAACCTATATGTTTTCAATCTGTTTTGCTGGAACTTGAATTTTTTTTTGCCAAATTAACATTGATAAAATTATGCTGACAACTAGGATTTATATACAACGATTTTCTCCTTCTGAATGAATCCATGAACCTGCAATAAGGAAATACTAATAGAAAATAACTCCTTACATGTCCCATTCTTCTGTTTTCTAGTATGAGACCATTTGTCTAAAAGGACTCTTTCAAATTCTTCATCTGAAAGTTTGGACAACTGCTGGTGGTCAAGTGAGAACCATCATCTGGGAGCCTCATCTTTCATACTAAGCCTCACTGAAACCTTCCAAAGTGTCCCATATGTGAACTTTTGTCTCTGTATGAATTCTTCAATAGTAGGACTATCATCTTTCCCTGTAAAATTAAGATCTTCCATGAAGAGTATTTTGAAAAAAATTCACTTACTTGGCGAAAATTTGAAATGACCACAATTCTGTCAATATTGTTTAGAATCCCTATTATGACCTATTTTCGAAAATGGAACAACCATTTTGCATCTTCTCATGTGGTAGAAATCCCGATCTAGGCACTAGAATTTCATATCCGCGCTGCAACTCTCTTGCCATCACCAAAAATTCTGAAAAAAAAGAGCTGATTTTAAATCAGCGATATCTCCCTCATCTGGACTTCGATCCGACTGATTTTTTTTTTTGAATTTGGGTAGTTTTTCATAAAAAATCTAGATCTGCAATTAGATTTTGCATATTTTGTACCAGAACTTATAGATTGGCTCCGCAAAATCGACGCCCAAAAAATGTCTGCAACAGCATTGATTTTTAAATCAGCGAGATCTCCTTCATCCGAACTCTGATTCGGCTGGTTTTTTTATTATTATTTTTTTTTTTTTTTTTTTTTAAACTTGGGTATTTTTTCACCAATAACCCAGATTTTCAATTAGATTTTGTAGATTTTGCCCCAAATCATACAGATCTGATTTGCAAATTCATCACCCCGAAAAATGTTTGCAACACCACTGATTTTAAATCAGCGATATCTCCTTCATCCGGACTCCGATTTGGCCGTTTTTTTTTTGAACTTGAGTATTTTTTCACCAAGAATCTAAATCTACAATTAAATTTTGTAGATTTTTCCCCAAAACATATAGATCTGATCTAAAAACTCGCCGCCCCAGAAAGTTCTTGCAAAAAATTAAAAAACAATTTCTCCACTTTTGCCCAAGAAAGTGCTCTAATACCACTTGTTATAGATCTAACCCAAAAATATATAAGATAATAGAAATATACCCAAAATAATAAGATCTGGATAGATAAAAATGCTTCTTTATTGATCAAACCCTTAAGGTAGGGCAACACCATACAATCACTCCTTAAGGAAGGAGAACACTCCACAAGCCATATGCCTATTCATACAATATTTCTTCACATCTCTTAATGTGGAGTCTTTAGCCTCTATATAGGCCTCATACATACAATACCATGGGTCATTACCATGGTTCTCTCAATACCATCTATCTAATACCATGGGTTTATTACATTATTGCTAACTACTTGTGGTCCCTTACATGATACGAGTTAACCATCGTATTTATTACTATGACCCATCCCATTATTACATTATTCCCTTGGGTACCTCCCTTTGTATCCCATATTATCCGCCATAGATATACTACAATTACAATTAAAATATAGTTTTAACCTCTAGCATATATGTAGAAATCCATCATGAATTGGCATAACTTTAGACAACTTAAAGGTCAAAATATGCAAGATTACACCCAAGAATTTAGAAAAGGGTCTCTAATGTTAGGTGTAGATCTGCAATCACAAGACATGTTGTTGAAGTATATAGGGGGTTTACACAGTTACCTTAGGCATACTATCCTTATGTTTAATCCCAATAATCTAGATGAGGTGCGTGTGCAAGCCACTCATCTTGAAGCAAGAGGGAAAAATACTCCAAAAGAGGGTAGTAAAAGGTCATTTAAGGGTAAAGAAAAAGAAAAGGGTTTCAAAAGAAAGAAAAATGCATCCATTAAAAAGGGAGAGAAAACAATATGTAAACATTGTTCCAAAGAGTGTCACAATGAATCTCATTGTTGGAAGCTTCATCCTGAGACAAGACCTAAGAAACTCAAGAACAAAGAAAAAGAAAAGACAATTGCAATCATTCAAGAGGATTTGAAATCTGATTCGGGTGAGGAAACTCAAAATTACAGCGATGGGTATAAAAGGAAAAGAATCCATTAATAACACTAGTATATCAAATCGTCACACTAGCACTCCAAATAAAGGAACAAGGATTGAATTATTTCATGTGAGGGTAATCTCAAAACATGCAAAAATCAATACACTATTTGATAGTGGATCTCAATCCAACTTGATATCTAAAGACTTAGTTAAGAAACTTAATCTTGAAACCATTCTACATCCCAAGCCATGTCCATTGGGTTGGATATGCAAGGACGCAAACTTACAAGTGTTGGGTGCCAAATCGGGCCACCTTTCTGCCTATTTCCATTACCCTTTTTGTTATTTTTGCACTTATTTACTTATGTTGTTATGTTAAAATTACAAGGTAAATCCCCCCTTTACTGTCCTATTGGTATATTTTAATTAATGAAGTAAAATGTATAGAGTTTACCAATTTGCGGAACTAAACTATGTGTTTGACCGCAACATGAGAACATGAACCCTCAACTCGGCGTATTGCAACAGATCTAGTAATGGCCGATCAGCAGGAGGTTGCACAGCTTGGAGAATAGATGCCTTGAACTATTCTTGGAGCCGTCCTACTATCCCAGGCATCTGATGCCGATACCGTTCCAACCAATGTACATCTTTGTATCTGCAGTTGCTATGTTTGCGAGAGAACTGTTAATCTCCCTCACTGTGTATAAAACGCAGGTTGATCCTATGAATGGGGGTTCACCCATCAGCATTGTAAATTTCTGTTACCGATTAATAAAAGATCATCCATTTTGTTGTTTTAACTCTTTCCGTGGCTAACGCAGCTCTGATCAGAGAACTGGGCCTGCTCTTTTGATCAGGTGATGTGTCTTTGTGTGTGTGTGTGATTTGGTAGTTTGTGTTGCTGTTACAATACTTTGTTGTTTACAATTATTTCTGCAGTTCTGTAAATTGATTAATCTTGCATTTATGTTTTGAATCTTAACCTGCGAACCCTTGGTTGGGAAAGATCATGCGTTTGCCCCTACATATACCTTGTGTGTTGCGTTGAAAGGATATGCACCCGAATTGATAAGATTAACGTCGGAATCAGGTAGATAATCACCCCTACTTGGACACCAACATTTTGGCGCCATTGCCGGGGAGGCTAACAAGGTGCGAACAACGATCCCGACCGGCCAAAGGGTTGATCTCTCATCCTGGGGAGAGAACGAGTTTTCTCACTCTGCTTTAGGTCCTGAAGTAGGTACTTTTTCTGTTTGTTCATTCTTTCCGTTTTTCTGATTATTTTGGGCCATTTTCTTGTCCTAGGGAGGGAGGAGTCCTTTGACGCCCTACTCCAGGCCTTGAGCTAGAATTATTTTTCTTTCTTAACCTGTGTGTGTTTTCTTCTTCGGGAAAAACCCTAGTTTTACCTTGGGGAGGGACAATTTTTTATCCTGCTTAGATCTGGAATATTAGGGTTTCTTGTGGTGTTTGATTGTTTTTAGTTCTTGTTCCTGGGGAGGGAAGGGTCTTTTGACGCCCTCAAAAGCCTAGTTTTTATATAGATGCCTTTCTTTTTCTTAAAGACCTTCATCCTGGGGAAGGAACGGTATTTTGACACCTTACTCCAGGGTTGAAGCATTGTAGGTTCATACAGAAACCCCCCCATCAACCCAACCTTTGTATGAACAGAGAACCCAATAAAAAGGGCAGAGGCAGAGCCCCAAGAAGGGGAAGACCAGACCTGGGAAGAAAAACCTATATACAAGAGATCATAGCAAACGCTGAATCTAAAGCATCTTCTCGCATAGTTGTGAGACCAGGAGCAAGAAGGGTAAAGTCAGAAGGACAGTCAGTGGAACAGCCACTATCGGCTGCAACATTCTGTGGTGATTCAACACTGCAGGTCCCTCTGACCGTGGAAGAAGCATCTAGCAGTGGACCTAAGTTAGAGAATCTCGAGCTGGTGCTAGCAGAAGAGGAAGTTGCAAGCAGAGCATCGGTAGAATCAGACCATTTTGGTAAAGGAAAGGGAGTTGCAGCCAAAGGATCCAGCCATCAGGCCACAGGAGAAAGAGTCGAGGAGATATTTACATCACCAAGAGACCGGGGAAGTGCTACTAAAGCAGCTCGAATTCCAGTAATAAAGAATCCTCAGCCACCCTTTGTAGAGCTTGTTGAGATCCCCAGTGATTATTGGAAAATATTCATGGCTCCTACCAACTCCACCAGCGATTTCCTTATTGGAGATCTGGGAACTGGTGCGCCTACAAAGCCTATTCTATTGGCAACTTTACCAACTTTCCATGGGCTTATCTCTAAAGACCCTAACACATTTCTATATGAGTTTGATATAGTATGCCGGGGGTATGACTACACAACAGATGCCCAGAAGCTGAAGATTTTCCCTTCCACACTAAAAGGGATGGCTCTACACTGGTTCATGGGCCTCGGAGCAAAGTCCATTTCTACTTGGGAAGATATGCAGACGACTTTCTTGCAGAAATACCAGGATTACTGTAAATCCCAGAAAATTAAGGAGGAACTCTTCAAGTTCGCACAGAAAGAAGATGAAAGCTTGGAAGATTGTGTGGAGAGGTTCAACTACACCTTACAAAGGTCAGGACACTCTGACCTAGATAAGGAAATATTAAAGATTATCCTCCTTCGGTCTCTTCGAGAAGACTGGATGGAACTATTGAACATTGTGGGGAAGGGAGACATCTCTAAGGATAAGTTCGAAGACATCTGCAAATTATGTATTCAGTGCTCAAGGGGACTTGCGAGAAACAAGCAGGGGGTCCGTTCAGTAAAGGGGTCTGGTGGGGGCGTTACAAAGGTAGAAATTGGGAATTTGCTAGATAACCCGAGAACATATATCCTCGACACCCTGTCAGCACAGATGGACACTCTGGAAGTAAAACAAAAGCAGCTAGAGCTAGACAGGACGATGGTAGTATTTTGTCCAAAATGCAAGAAGAAACATCAAGAGAGGGAATGTCCACTGAATACCATAGAGGAATGTGTGATCTGTGAGCTCAACCATGCAACCAGGCTTGAAAGCAGTGTTTCAAGGAATGGGGGAGGACACGAGCAGTTGTATCTCATGGGATCGAGGAAGCCATGGTAGCCCCGACCTCCGATGGGAAGTCAAGGTATGTACTTGGTTCCATCCCAGTATTTTAATAATTGTAATATGAATCCTCAGACCATGCCTTATCCTCCCATGTCGCTGCAGTACTAGTACCCACCTTGGCAGTAGTGGAACACCCAAGCCAGTATGAGCTCCACATGGGCTCCAGCCTGGTGAGGATCCACTCCTGGTTAGTTTCCTCAGCAAATGCCATCGCAGATGCCCCAGCAACAGCTTTAGTTTCCCTCCAATGTGCCTCTAGGTAACCAACTGGCCCGTCCACAACTCCCAATGCAGCCTAACCCTAACCCTAACAATAAGGGAGCTCATCAAGCTGATGTTTTTAACCTGCCTTCATATAGTATCTCCACTGCAGAGCTGTACGAAATGAATCTGTGATCAGGTCAGACAGTTAATGTCCCACCTCCTCTAGTTATCATTAAACAGCTTGATAGTGAAGGTAGGGAGGTAGAGCCGGTCAATGAAGAGCCAAACCAAATCGATCGAACCCAGATGCCTCCTGTCAAACAACATCATTCGAAACCACCTTATCCAGAGAGATTAATCATGAGCAAACCAGGTCCTCAATCTGAATTTGATTTACTAGGAGAGTTGCAGAATTTATTTGTTAAAATTCCCTTACTACAAGCCATGAAGGATGTGCCAATCTATGCAAAGACACTTAGAGAATATTGTTCCAAGAAACCTGCTAAGAAAATTAAAGATCCCCTCACTATACGTGTTATGGGAAAGTTGTCAGATTTTATGATGAGAAAATTTATACCGGTGAAATATGGAGATCCGGGAAACCCGATCTTGACAGTACATATTAATGGGGTAGAGATTCCAAATGTGTTAGTAGACCTGGGAGTTGCCATCAATGTCATCACTATTGAGACCATGCACATCGTAGGACTTCGTAATCTAAAACATACACCTACAGTCTTGGAATTAGCAGACAGATCTACAGTTAAACCTGTAGGAAAGCTGGAGGAGGTGACAATTTCAGTAGACTCATGGTATTACCCTATAGACTTCCTGGTATTACATACACAGTCATTAGTGGGCGGTCATCCCCTAATTTTGGGAAGGCCATGGCTGGCCACTACAGATGCTTATATTGGGTGTCGCTCAGGGAATATGGTCATTTCTAACGGGCATAACACTAAGAATTTAGTGTTGTATCCACCAGCACAACCAAATTCACCTATAAAACCAACAGACAATAAGAAAGCTATATCTGCAATAGAGGATGGAACAGAAGATGAAGAAATACGACCTGTCCTTACTATTGGATAGGCCCTACAATTGAAAGCCGGATCAGAAGATGATGTGATCACTTCTTTCATGGATGATCCCCATTCAGTTTCAGAACCAAACCGACAGATCTTAGAATCCATCTTGAGTTGTGAGAGTCAGGAAGGTATGGAAACAATGGAAGGATTAGAGGAAACACCTGCTGATTCACCCCATAAAAGTATACAAGTGGAATTGGAACCTGGGAGAACCTTGAACATTAATCTGAACCTGTCAGAATCTCAGAAGGAGCAGCTTATAGACGTTCTGCGGAAACAAAAGGAGGCCTTCGCCTGGGATTATGCAAATATGAAGGGAATTCTGGCTAACTTATGCACACATCACATATACATCAAGGAGGATTGTTGTCCCATAAGGCAATCTCAGAGGAGGATGAACCCGGCATTGAAGAACGTGGTAAAAGAAGAACTTTAGAAGTTACTGGATGTGGGTTTCATCTACCCAATCTCAGACAGCCAATGGGTCTCACCACCGGTAATGGTTCCCAAAAAGAATGGCAAATGGTGGATCTGCGTAGATTATCGAGAGTTGAATAAGGCGATGCAAAAGGACCACTTTCCCTTGCCATTTATTGATCAAGTGTTGGACACGTTGGCTGGTAAGAGGTATTTTTCTTTTCTGGATGGGTTTAGTGGATATAACTAGATCCAGATTGCTCCCGAGGACCAGGACAAGACCACGTTCACATGCCCCTGGGGGACATTTGCATACCGGGTCCTTCCTTTTGGCTTGTGTAATGCTCCCGCAACATTCCAGAGGGCAATCCTGGGAATCTTCTCTGACTTGATAAATGACAGTGTTGATATCTATATGGACGACTTTACTCCATATGGGGACTCATTCAGAGTGGGATTGGAAAATCTGGTAAAAGTTGAGGTGTATATAAGCACGCATCTCTCTGAGTACAGTGAAATGTCACATGATGATGGAAGAGGGAATCGTTCTAGGACATTTACTCTCAGCTGAAGGAATCAGAATGGATCCAGAAAAGATACAAGTAATTCTGCACTTTCCAACACCTAAATGGTCACACAGGTACGCAGTTTCATGGGTTGTGCTGGGTATTATAGACGTTTCATAGAAAATTTTGCAAAAGTAGCACATCCTCTGTTTCAGTTATCAACAAAAGATTCAGAATTTGTGTGGGCTAAAGACTATGATGCAACGTTTACAAGAATTAAAGAGTTAGTTTGCAGTGCTCCAATCCTTAGAGGACCTAATTGGACACTATTGTTCCACATTCATACGGATGCTTCTCAGACAACAATTGGTGCAGTATTGGGACAACAAAAAGACAAAGTACCTTACGGGATCTACTATGTTAGTAAAAATTTGGCTCATACTGAATTAAACTACACAGTGACTGAGAAGGAATTTCTTGCTATCGTTTATGCCATCAACAAGTTCTGACATTATATTACTGGGTATCCTACTTTTGTGCACACTGATCATGCGGCCATCAGGTATTTAATGAACAAACCTATCACCCCTGGTCGAATTACAAGGTGGTTGTTACTGTTACAAGAATTTGATATCACCATAGTAGATAAACCAGCTAAAGATAATGTGGTCGCAGACTTTTTATCTAGGATAGAATGTGATGGTGAAGAAACACCAATTGAAGATGATTTTTTGGATGAGCATCTTTTTGCAGTTTCTGCTAACACTCCGTGGTATACAGATATTGCTAACTATTTGGCTACAGGTAAAGTGCCTCGTCACCTATCTTACAAGGAGCAAAGGAAGATCATTCACCACAGTACCAGATACTCATGGATGGCGGGTTATCTCTTCCACACAGGAGTGGATCAGCAGATTCGGCGTTGTGTAGCAGGAGATAATATTTTCGAGATATTGAAAGCTGCACACGGCGGACCCTGTGGGAGACACTTTGTAGACAAAAGAACAAGACATATAGTACTGCAAATGGGGTATTACTGGCCTTCCATCTTCTGTGACGCTCGGGATTATGTGCGAAGGTGTGATAGTTGTCAATGGATGGGACAACCTGGGAAAGCAGATGAGATGCCTTTGCAGCTGATCCAAATCGGATCCACAAAAGACTGTCAAGAACCTTGACTGAATCGAGTTAAACAAATCTTTAAAGAAATCCAAAATGACATCAAAAGCACCCTGAACCAGTGGCCATGGCAGCGGAAGTAGAACGACGAGGACCTCGATCAAAGCGCATTGACCGAGGCCCATGGAGACTGCGCGGGAGGTCAAAACAGCCCCTGGGAGCCCCGGATCGAGAAAAGGAGGCGATTTTGATGCGCGATTAGCGCTTAGCTGGGAAAACAGGGCCGAAATGGGGGAGCCTTAAGCACTCGGTCACATTGGGAGCCGGAGAACCACGGGTGGAAAAACAAAAAAAAAAGCGCTAAAGGACAAAGGCGGGACTCGCGCTCTGGAAAACTAGCGATATCAATCGGGGCGCCCTTGAACAGTAAGAGGTTTTGGACAAGAGCGGAGCGATCCCACTCAACGATCAACGTGTGGCAACGGAGGTGAGAGAAAAACCGCCGTGATCGCGCGCTAACGGTCGAGCAAGTCAACCACGCTCGATGTGCGTATGACGTTGGATCTGGAGGAGCCCAGATTAGACGGCTGAGATTGTGTCTGATAGAAAGAAACGGAATCGACAGGGAAATACGCTGCGATTTAAAAAGGATTTGGAATCTGTTTCACTGCCACGGTGGAGGAAGAATGTATCCACGACATAACCGAAGAAACGAGCTGACGAAGCATGCTGGCACCAGTTAGATGGGGACACATGGCACTCCCTGAGCATTCATGCTGGCGCTGAACAAGGAACCCCAAGCATAGCTGCAAAAGGATAATCGACGCAGGCGGGAGAAGGACTGAACAGGCATAGGGATCGAATGGTTAAAGCCATGAACAGAGACAGTCGAATTAGTGGGAGGATTTGGAGAGGAGTCCAAGCAACCAGAGAGACAGTGATCAGTGAACCCTGAGAGGAGGACTGAACACACTGAATAGTAAATCACAGGTAAAGGAAGGGAAAAGTTCACAGCATCGGGTAAATCACAGGTAAAGGAAGGGAAAAGTTCACTTTCTCTAGCCCCATTGTTGCTGCATAATATGCATAGTGAGTGTGGACAAGACACTCATAAAGTAGAGAGAGAAACACATTATAGAACACCTTAGAAGATCTAGGTGTCTCATACTTTCTTTGAGACAAGTATGGGCTACTTTGTACTATGTCTAGTAATCTCCATAATATACGAAGATGAAATACAAAGTGCTTCATTTCTCGCTAGTTTTCCCTTGTCAGGTTTCTAGGTTAGTAATCTCCATAATATACGAAGATGAAATACAAAGTGTTTCATTTCTCGCTAGTTTTCCCATGTCAGGTTTCTAGGTTAGACTGTGTTCCAATGTGTGTTTTTTTGCTACTGTTATCTTGTTTTCATGTCACAGTGATTAAAGAACCAAGCTGGTGTGTTTTATTTCTTGTTTACAATCATTAAAGTACAAAACGAATAGTGACGTAGTCAAGCATTATCTCACTGTGGTCATTGTAATTGTAGATTTATTTCAGGACTTTGACCATTGGAATATCCAATGCGATTTACAAAGTGCATACCGCATAGCAATTAGTAGCAGAAAGCCAACAAATTTGTGGAAAGAATTCAACAGATTCATAAGAAAGTGGAGGCCTAGTTGTATAGAGTGGGATAAAAATGAGGCACAATCAATGTAGGGTTTCTCATAAGTTCAGCATTGGAGATGTACTCTAGTTACACCTCAACAAGAAGCGGCCGTAGGATATAGGGAAGAGGATTAACCCCATTAGGCACAAGGCTTTCAAAATCGTACAAAAAGAAATGAGAGTGCTTTCTCTTTAGATTTTCTACCATACATCAGTATTATTCCAATCATTAATATAGACAGTTTCAAGTTGATTGATCCTTCCATGTTTGATGAAGAAGAAGCATTGCCAGTGTTTTCTTTGATAAAAGATCTAGTGTTTGATGCACAGGGTAAATTGATAGAAGATCCCATATTGCATTCAAAACTTCAGCAAACTTGTAGAAGTGAGCATGAGTTTCTACAAAATGGGTTAACAGGTTAAATTTCGTCAAAGGCTAACTGGTACAGGTTTGACGAGGTGGAGGGAAACTTTCATCACCTTCTGTAAAACTGATGAAGTTTTCGAAGTACCCAAAAAGGAGAAGCCTAATCTGAATACGGATGCCCTCTTTAAATCTGTCATTTCTGAAATAGTGAACCTGCAACCAAAATCAGACAAAATCCATTATTCTATTCAACCTGGTTTTCTATTCTCATTCTCACAAACAGCTTGTGTGTCCCTGACAATGGGTGGAGTGTCCACCCAAAAAGTCGGTTGTTCCAATCAAGATACACAGTTTCTCCAAAAGAAAAAACAGATTAACAACACAAAAATCCATATATATCAAACCGGGTGAAAGAAGGAAAGTTGTAGCAATTTCCATTAGCTTTGAAATGAGTGAAAGAGGATGAAAAACAGAGCTACGATTTACTGGTCACAGTTAAAATAATGACTACATGAAATTTTCCCACCAAAAGGCTCTGGATTTTAAAATATCAAAATGGGAATATGAACTATCATGGGGCTTCTTGGTCGTTTTGGCATGTTAAAAACAAGGGGGTAATGGATGATCATTCGATTGTTGCGAGCAGATTGAAGCAAAAAATAGAGTCTGCATAAGATAAGCTTCAAGCCAAACCAAAGCCAAGTGCAGATTTGTAAGCATTCATTATAAGTGAATTGGATTTTTAATGACAACCTTAAGTTTTATTTTCAAGAGGATTTTTGTAGTTAAAATGATCTTGTTAGGCTGAAGGCACATTTAGGCACAGTTCCTCTCCAAACCAGTCGTCCAAAACAATTTCCTTGGTTGTTTTCAGAACTCCTTGCATCCCTATCCTCTTGCCAGATGTGATCCAATATCAGATTTCCTTCTTTCACCGCCAGTGATTTGTTATTTGCTGAAATCTAATGGGATCACATTTTCCTAACTCTATTGCTACAAAGTGGTCGCTGGGCATTCCAAGAGAGTTCAAAAGTTATCCATGGGATGTTTCAGACTCTTCCAATGGATGTGCAAACTCTAAACCTCGTTCTACAAAAGCAAGGTCAAGTATCTTACAGTGAAGAAGAGAAAATCGATGGGCAAACATTTCTGCCAGCCACCCCAACTTTGATTTTCCATGTAATTTATTATCCTGCTGACTATACTATTGATTCTGAAACCCAGATAAGGATTTTGCTTCAATTGCTGCCAGTCTTTGTAAATTGCACAGGTAAATTCATAATTTCCTTTTCAGGGCTACAGACTTCTATGTAACTTGTGAGGAATTGTAGAGACAAACATAATTCGAGTACCTAGAGTTTTCTGAGGATATAACCATTAAATCTGTGAGTGAGCGCAGGGGTGACATATGGGAAGAGAGTAATGCACTTGATTCTTGCCAAAAGGCCTTGGTCCTCCAATTTTCTATGTAAATCATCATCCTGTAGACTATACCTCTGATTCTACAACACAACCCCCCCGCCCCCCACACCCCGCCGGGAAAAAAAAAATCATACTTATAAATAACATCCCTCAAGTATGTTAACAGTGATCCCTCTCATCTTCACATATGATAAAAAATGATTGAAGAGCAATATTCAGAGTGATATATACTTACATGATGAATATCTGTCTCTATTGTTATTGATAAATGATGATGAGACTCAAAACTGCAGAAAGCTCAAATAGCGGCAACTGTAACGCAATTGTTAACAGAGGCATGTTCAATGTCGTCTCTTCTTGTTAAAAAGACAATCATTTATCATAATCAAGCACCCTTTATAGTGTATAACATTGATATTTCATGGAGTAACAATGGGATTTGAGATTTTTTTAATCACTGGTTTCATAATTCCAAAACTATGGGATAATAATAGATTGGTGTAACTCAGTGACATTATACGACATTGCATTCATTGCCGACCATGCACTGCATAATTAATTCCTGCAGATATCACTCTCCATAATTGTTCAAAATTGCGGCTATGACAAAAGAGAGCGGCACATGAAAATCAATGGAGCAATTTCTTACTATCTAAAGGCATAAAGTGGCGGTGAAAAACTGTGGACTCAAATGCTTCTGCTTCTTCGTAAACTCAGCTTCTACTGCTTCTTGGTAAACAGGCTCTGGGGCCATCTTAACACCTGACTGTGCTGCTAATGGTTATGGGTATGAAGCCAATCAAAGAAAGAATGCCAGGTACTCTAGGTCAATGAGTTCAATTGCTGCAAATAGATCCATATCCAAATCATTAAGCTTCTGATTTTGATTCAACTGGATCAATAAGAGAAATCGCACCCTATGGCTCTCCTCCATGCTCGCCTAATTGCTCTCTTCCTTTTTGACCAAAATAACTTGTCTTTGGGTATGGCGGATAAGAATTGGTATAATAATGGTGGGTAACACATTAAGTCATGGGGACCTTGGTGTTTCGCAGGTAACAAGACTGTTGTGGACATGGGATCGACTTAATGGTGAACTAGTATTACCTTGCTAAATAATCCATTTAGTTATTCATGAAACATTTAAAAAACATCTCTCCCACATAACCAACTTAAATTCACTTTGGTGTTCCCTTTCCCCCTCTTTGGGAGTATGCTAGTGTATTATGAATGAATATTTATATTGTTCAACTATTTCTGTTGTTGGTTTTTTAGCTTGAATTACCTAAGACTGCATAAAAATTCCAGAAACAAAAGCATAACTAAATTTTGATCTAAGAATCTGTAGTTGTTTACATTGGGGAATTCTGACTCTCCAACCAAGATATGAATCCTCTGCTTTTCATTCTAGAATATAAGTTTCTTACTTGTATATATAACATGCCAAACAGAGCTGTGTAAAAAGAAAAGAAGAAAGCTTGATCTGATTACATTCAGCTTTAAATCATATGTTCTTGCAAAGGTCCATTTTAACTGAAAAGGCCATGCCTGTTCTCGGTATGCACACTGAAATATACCAGTATAAAAGGCTTTATCCTACATACATTGAGGATCAAACAAAGCAATTTTATTTTACAATTCCAGTTCATCAGTAATAATCGATATAACCACCAGAGCCAGCAACCTAACACAGGGCATACAAGGTTAAGAATGCAACAATATCCACCCATCCTATATAAGAGGCAACACTAAGGTGTTAACGTCCTAGTTTCATTAATTCATGATTGTTATATCTCGAATAAATAGATGGTCAGATATGCAGTATTCCAAATAAGATCTATCAAATGTATTATTTCATAAAGAACACTAGTAAAAGAAACACAAATGATTATTCCATAATTCAGTATCCAAGAAATAGCCCACAGTAAAAGCTAAAGCTTGTTTAGAATGATTCTCATAAATACAAAATTAGATAAATTGTTGAGCTTTGGATTTAGGATGTTTATATGGAGATGTAACTATTCTTGCATCAGTAAAAACTTACAAGTTGAATATTTTGTGAAGTTTGGGACTCTTGAATATTTTGTGAAGCTTGAGACTCTCGATGTACTGAACTGTTAAATAATCTTTTGAAAAAATATTTTTGATAGCCTTCTATACAAAGAAAGGAGCTGAAGTAGTATTACGTAGAAAATATCACAAATTAAGTATCTTATGATGGGACGAAGGTACAAAATGCATGTTTTATAGACAAATTCTAAGTTCGATAATAAGATATGCTTAATTCAAGTACATTGTTTGCTAGAAGAATAATGCAGTGTACCGCACAAACATGACAATTAATTTTAAATTGACAATGTCATCAACAGTCCTTCAAAACGTGACACAACGGTATTAATATTATGACAGTGACATTTCAGTTTAACTGAGCAACAATCTCAAGGTAGAGATTGATAACAACATCTTACAGTTAGCCCAAGGGATTAGCTCAACCAGTTGTTGCCAATGTTGCTGGGCATTTGGCTAGTTCTGTGCAGGCAGGTGCCTGATCCGAATCCCTTTGGGTAAGTCCTACTAGTCTATAGTGACAGGCTTTACTAGGGATGCCATCCACAAATATGGAGAAGCATCCCTTTGGTTTCCTTTGAAAAAAACCAAAACAAAAGCTTACAGGTAAATCTGTTTCATTGTCATGGCCTTAATGGCCATAGTTGATGAAGACACTCAGGTCCAAAGATTAATTTATTTGCATGGCAACTGAAGGGCAGAACAACATACAGATAATATTGCTTGGGTTAATTTAAAACAAATGTTCCAGAAGGTGTAATATCTCATTGCAAACAAAAGACATTGTTGAGAAATAAAACTTGCCATTTAGGAAAGGGATGTTCATCTTAAGCTAAAACAAAATAATCAATTTAGTGCTTGGATAATTTCAGAATCATGGAAATCATATCAGTTATTGTAAACATTGTTGGATAGTAATCTTTACAAATCCATAACTCCTCTTACTAGCATTGATAAAAGAAATGAGATTACAATAATCAAAGACTGAAGCAAGAAATGGTAGCATCCAAATTTAATTCACTGCAGATCACAATGTTTAGCAGTACAACATGAGACCAAACAATAAATACTGCACCTGAATTTTACTAAGGCTCTCTAAATTTTTTTCAATTCCCTATCCGTCTTCTGGGATCTCCAGCCAAAAAATCCTGACCAGAACAGTTTAGATGGAATTGCAACTTTAACAAAATCCCTTTCAATGAATTTGGCTAACCACCATCACAACAGTAAAGACATGCTACAAAATCAAATATATATAATTTCTGACATACCCCAAAAATCCTTCTCTTGAAAGATTTTACTGGATCGAGCTGTGTGCAACCCAGTGCTGGTGTTCATACTGGTAATGCTCCTCCAGTGGACTGAAGAGTCCAGTTCAAATATCGATCCAGACAAACTGTAGAAGTATCATTGAAAATCAAACAGCACATCAACATGCATAAACCTTCTCATAAGACTCACGATAGAAGAGGTAAATCTTGCCAGAGTTGCACATTCATCCCGACTCTTTGTCTCGGAGACAAAACCATGGATAATAAGCCGCTTGAGACTAGGGCATCTTTCAAGCAACCCTCCTATCCATTGGGCAAACAAATCATTAATCACTGTTGATCCCAACTTCAGCACAACCACATTTTCCAGCAATGATGACCCTCTTAAGACATGTTGAAGCAGCCCATCTCTCAGATCATAACTCAGAGAGAGATGGTTTAGTTTAGGAAAGCATACTGCTATGGTTTCCAAATCCATTACCTCATCCTCTGAGTCAAACACTATACCCCAAAGTCTTAATCTTCTCAGCTTAGTAGCTCTTGAGATCATCTGGTAGAACTTTGGCCACATGATGGTGAAGTCACTTACATCCACTACCTCTAAGAGATCAGTGGTCTCCCCGATATCGAGATGAATTATACTCACATCATCCATCCTAAGGTGTTTAAGGCTCCCCTTGCTTATCAGTTCAAAAAGCTCAACTGTTGAATCCTTCAAATGAAGGCTTTCTAAATTATCTGCTTCAAGAACAAATTTATCCAAGCTTATTTCTTCTACATATAGCTTTTTCAAACTTGGACTAGTCAACTCCATCACTGCTTGAGAATCGGACATGGCGATTTCTGGGTTTATGAGTGAAAAGGACTCAAGCTTAGGGCATGCAGTCAACAAAAGGCTCAAATCCAATGCAGAGATATTCACACTGTGAAGAGTGAGAGATTTTAAACATGGAAATCGTTGGTAGCTTGGATCCACACCAGAAATCGAAGTGTATCCTGAAACTAGAACCTCCAATTTTTGCCTTCCACACTTCTCAAAGATATTCACATTAGGATTTGTATGCATCATATACAAGAGACTGCGCAAGGTCTCTCTTGTATACATAAGCCAGGCAATGACTGAAGCTGCTGAAAATTCGTCTGTATCGCCCATGCAAATGCAAAGATTCTGTAATCCTGTTGTCTGAAAAATTGTTTGGGTAATAAGAATTTCCAACCTGCTTGTTGTAAGTTCACGGTACATGGGCCAGTCGGATAAATTGAATGAAAGGGTGTGCAAATGTTTTCTCGTTGCTTCTCTCCATTTTCTGCAAGTCGCGGAAGCTATCATAACATCCCTAGCAGCAGCAAGATGAGAGAGTATAATCCCTATTACCTCAACAGGAAGGGATTCCATAGTTCCCCCCCGCGCTAACGTCAATCTGCAAACCACAAACATATGAAAACCTAGGGGCGATCAAAAGAGAAAACCCTAGAATATTCTCAGTACTGAATACAGATCAGAGAAAAGACAAGTGCATGGATTTCCACACATATATTTACTTGGGCAACTTTCAAAATTTATAATAAACACACCCAAAAACTCCACATCTCCCATCCCAAACACATTAATCTGTAAATCATAAAGCATGTGAAAACCTGGGGCTCAGAGAGGGAAAGCCCAGACGACTCAGTGCTGAATACAAAATTACAAATCAGAAAGTGTGTAGATTTTTACGTGTATATGCAAATCAGAGAAATCAGAAAGCGTGTGGAATTTTACAGATGTATTTGCTGAGAGAATTTCCAAAGTTTACAACAAATGCACACAAGAGAAATCACAAAATGCATGGATTTCTCCGCATACTATTGAATCGGGCAAATTTCTAAAACTGCAACAAAAGCACCCAAAATCTTCATATCCACATCATAAATATCTCGATCTTTTCTGGGTTTCTATATTTTTGTTTGGACAAAAGACCCAGGGAATCCAATCATAAATTATACATCATCAAATCACATGTAATTTAGTTTTTTGAGTTTAATTAAGGACATAATAACAAGGTCAGAGGGATTCAAATAAACCAGAACCAGAAGAACTACAACGATTTGCAGCTGTCAATGCATAGTGAGTTCCTAAATGGAAAACCACAATATTTCGAATTGGGTATCAATGAATGCATCACGTCTTATTCTGCGGGATCCAACCATGAAAATGAATGGATGTCTAAAGAGAGAAGAAAATAAATCCCAATATCTGTGCAGGATCTTACCTTAAAAATGAAGGTAAATCCAGAGAGAGCCGAAGTCAGGAGATGGGTTCCAAGTTCTGGAACAACCATCATTAGATTGCATTGTCCAGGGATCCAACCAGCGAACTGATAGTATTTGCCCACCAATTCAGAGGAGAGAACCTCAGCGAATTTTATATATATCACAAGAAAACCAATTAGGATTAAAGAAATTAAAGGGGATGGAAAAGGAAACATCCCATACGCAGAGGCAGGCCGTCATCATCGTTTCCAACAATTTTTCCTATTTTATTTAACAGCTATTTGGAGTCGTAGGGAGGAATCATCGGAGCCACCAAGGCAACCCAATTTTCTAAAACGTCATTTCTTTGACCTGTTTTTTATTTTCATTTAACCAGATTCCACGTGGAAAATACAGCCATCATTTCGTTTTCGTTTAATCTCTGAGATATGGAAAATACATTCCTTATTTTCTATTTTTATTTTATTTTCACCAAATTAGAACTTACACTAATATCAAATATTTTGCTTATTACGCATGCCGAAAAGGTTTTTTTTATAATTTTCCCCAAAATAATAAATTTACATTTTTTAAGAAATAATAAAACCGTATTTTCAAATTTTTAGTGTTTTATATTTTTAAGAAATAATAAATTTATACTTTCAAAATTATAGCCATAGAGTTTAGTAAGCAAATTTTTAAAAGGAAAAAATTGTAAAATTAATGATTAATAAGTTTAATGTTTGTCTTACCCGGATGTGGGTGTCAATCTGTAATTAAATGGACATGTGCCACCCATGAGAGAAGGACAGCCGGCCACGATACAGGCAAATGGGTTTTGCAGGTATAGGAAAGGCTTCCGCTCCACGGGCATTCAATGCCCTTCAATGCGTTTCAATGCGGTTTGGCTCCCGAGAGCTGGCAGAGAGAATTTACAGGATGGAGGTGACGATCGATGAGGATAATGTGTATTTGCAGAAGGGGATTTAGGGAGCGGAGAAGAAAGAGCCTGCTGCTCAGCCAACGAAGGAGGAGGGAGGCTCTGGTGGCAGCGAGCCTTCCCTCACGATTAATCTCTGTATAGTGCGGGTATCAGGCTCTCGGCTTTTAAGGAAGAAGTCCACAGGGTTAAGACCAAGGTTCAGTTACGTGGGAGGGTTGAAGGGTGTAAGAAGGAACTGTCTGGCCAAGGCCATCATCAGCAATTTCGAAGGGGACAGTGTTTTCTTGGAGGCTTGGTTCACTCCTCAGACTGCATTTGAGCACCCTGTTCGGATCATGGCGCCTCGCACGCGTGCTACTCCCCGCCGTGGGAGAAATTCTGGGCAGAGGGGAAGCTCAGGAGGCAGGGGAAACTATAGTCCCAGGCGCATCTCTCCACTTGCCCGCGCGTCGCCCCCTTCTTTCGAGTCGGAAGACTCTGGATTAGCCATAAGTAACTCGGTTCAGTCAGTGAAATTTAAATTCAAGCGGAGGACTAACAAGCCAATTGTAACAGCTCTGGTCACAGTGATTTTTTTAGAAGAAGATGAGGAGGAAGGAAGTTGGAAGGCGGAATCGGAGAAAAAGACGCCTCCCTCCTCGGACAACTCAGCGCAGAGGAAGGACATGGAGGAAAGCTCATACAGCCCAACTTCTTTGAGCAAGTTGGAAGACGAAAGCACCTTTGGGTACTCTGAGGAGAAAGCAGAGGTGTTAAAAGAAATTGGTAGTTTGAAGGGCAAGGAACCGATGGAAATCACTCAGCCAGCTACCGAAGTTCAGCCAGCTCTCGAAGTTCAGCCAGCAATGCCAGTTAGTAAGCAGGCGTCTCCTCAGAGTCACGCCCAGGACAAGGAACCTGATGATTCCTATGCTAATATTCTCTACCTCACGCTGCCTCCTGGAATCCATCGGCCTGAAGATATCCCGGATGGGATGGAGGTGACTTGGGAGCGTGATCCGGAGAGGGAAGCCGAAGAACGCAAGAAGAAATTCAAGTAGTGTTCGTGGTTCTGTGGGTTCGCCGTCGGCTCTGAGTGTAAGGAGCTTTTCTGATGTTTATGATATGTCTTTGCGTCGTTTTAGTTTTGGTCTTTTGGTTCGTCCTCATCCACTGAGCGACAGAGGCGCCAAGCCTCGGTGCTGGCAGCACTCTCAGAATGGCTGCACACAGCCTCTGTTTTTTCTGATATATTTTGTACTCCTTGCGACCATAAAGTCTGTATTGTTCTCTCTCTCTGTTTCAAATTCTCGCACTGTAGATGTTATGTTGTCTTTAGTCGGTTACAAGCAGCGCAACAGTGTTTCTCTGAACAGTTTTGAAAGAGAGTTGCCCATTCACTCTCAGAGGTTAAAACCTCTTGTAAATATTTTTCCATTTTCTTTAATATAATTAGTTTAGTCTTTGCCCAAAAAAAAAAAAAAATAATAATGTTTGTCTTTTTATGATTTAATTTTAAGTTTATAGTGAAGGTGTATGAAACTTGTTTGTGGATTAAGTTGAAAGTTTAAATACAAATATTTTTATTTAAATGTAAATATTTATTTTTATTTTTGTAAAGCTATATTTTAAGTATTTTTTATTTCAAATATCTTACTTCATCTAGTATGAGATTTTTGGATTATTTATCTTTACTTATTTTTTTGTTGGGCCGTCTTTCTCTCGAACATCCCCTTTGATTACCACTGACTTAGACTCTAAACATTCAGCCAAATCCTCACTTTTACCATAACAACCACCTATCCCCTCGATCCTTTCTCTGACCCCTGTGCTAGAGTTTCTGCCTCCACTGCCCCCGACACCTATGAGGAACATTAGACATTTTACATCCCCAACGCGCCCTTCTAATCTGGCATTGCTCAAGAATACTCCACTCCCTGACAACTCGACTTCCTACGAATCACCACACTCCCTCAGATCGCCTATACTTTCCCCTAGGAACTCAGTTGATAGCAATATTGAATTCCTACTTTCTAACACGACCCTCAACCTAAAATCATTAACTATTCACCGGGAGCGCCCGCAGACTTCTCTAAAGATTAGCCTTAACTCTGCACTAACATTATTGTGAGGCGCAAGAATAATTGGGACAACAGATATTTCCGTGGGAGGCCCAAGGTCATGCCATTTTCTTTTGTCGATTCTTCCTCCCTCTCTATTAGCTCCACCTTTGAACCTTGGGCCCTTAGAGCAACGCAGCCCGACCTCCAGGCAACATGACCCTCTTCCTTTCCCTCAATATGCGGGGTTTGGGGGACTCGCTTAAATACCTTGCCTTCAGTGATCTCTTTGCTTCTGTTAATCCACACATCATTCTACTATAAGAATCCATGACCAATGCTCAGAAAGTGTTTAGGAAAATGCTACCTGATTGGCATATGGTGATTGTTGACTATCTTGGTTTCTTGTATCGTTGTTTCGCTAGTATACTACTCTCAGATAGACTGAGGGGACTAGTGGGCCGTTTCTGCATACTAAATCTATATGCCCTGTATCAGGACCGGGATACATTTTGGGACAGATTGGAGGCTGTTGATGTCCTCAAAATTGGATCCCTCATTGTGGATGGAGATTTTAATGGCACCATTGTGCAGGAAGAATGCTGGGGCTCGACATGCAGAATGGATCCCCTTGCTGATAGACTAAATTTGATTTTCTGTGATAATAACTTGGTGGACATTAGACTCCAAAAAATGGTTCCCACCTGGAACAATGGTAGGGCTGGAACACAACACTTTACTAAACACCTTGATAGATTCCTCATACATGAAGATCTGCTGGAGAGAATGGGTCTACTTCAATAGGAGGTCTTGAAAACATACATTTCCGACCATCTACCCATCACTTTATTATGGAGAAGGGAGGAGTCGTGATTGGGCATGCCCTTCAAATTCAATTGTATTTGACTAGAAGATGTTGATTTTATTTCCTTAATTTGGGATTTCTGGACTCAATACAGGGCAACAGGCATTTCCCCCATGTAGGCTATTTTTGGGAATCTACACGCATTAAAAAAGGAGGTAAGGGAGTGGGAACACAAAAAGAAAAAGAATTTGATTAAGGAGCTTGTTGAGATTAAAAGCGAGCTGGAAAGACTGGGTTAGATTCTAGATGTGGGGAGCCCTACCACATAACTCATTAATAATATCAAAGACCAGGAGGTGAAGAAACAAAAATTCTTACATGTACAGGAAGTCACTTGGAGGTTGAAGAGTAGGGCACTGTGGTTAAAAGAGGGGGACAGGAACACCAAATTCTTGCACATATAGGCCAATTATAAAAGACATGTTAATACCATTTGGGGAATTAAGGACTCTAGTGGTAGCATGGTACATACTCTACCAGAGATTCAGTAGGCGGTTGTATCATTCTTTGAGGATGCCTACAAAACAAGAGAAGGTGCTTGTATTGTGGACCGGATCTGGGGGTCTGATTCATATCCAACCCTGTTTGATTTGGATAAGAATGAGGAATTATATAAGGCTATAAATTTAGAAGAGGTCCAAACCATCCTTAAATCTTTCACCAAGGACAAATGCTCAAGCCCAGATGGATGGACAGTTGAACTCTTCCTGCATTTTTTTGATCTCATGGGATCGAACTTAGTGCAAATGGTTGCAGAGTCCAGACTAGGAGGACACATCACTGGAGTTATCAACTCCACATACATTACAGTTATTCCAAAACAGGGTGACTCGGGGACTTTCAATGACTATAGGCCCATCTCACTATGTAACGTGGTATACAAGTTGATCTCAAAGATCATTGCACTCAGAATAAAGAATACACTGCCCACATACATCTCCCTGGAGCAATATGGATTCCTATAGGACATACAGATACATGATGCAGTTGCAACGACACAGGAATGCATACATTCCATTCACACAAAGAAGGTGGAAGTTGTTGTCTTGAAGGTGGATCTGCAAAAGGCTTATGACAATGTTGATTGGACATACCTATGCAGTGTTTTACATAGAATTGGCCTACAAATGCATAATATTGAGTGGATAATCGCATGTGTTACTATTGTTGTTGGGTTGTGTTATATTCTTTCCACATAGTTAACAGGGGGTTTGAGGGGTACCCGTAACCCCACTTTATGGTTTTGGACCCTATGTTAGGTTGGGCGGACCCACCTATGGTTTTGTGCATGATTTTCGCACATGTTTTTTGGACGTGATGGTTTTCGGTCCATGGTATTGGATGCTTCGGCATGTATAAATATGTATTGTAACATTGAAAGGAACATAATGAAAAAATCAAGCTGGTAGTCCCGGTTTTGGGATCCAGTGGCAAATCTCTGTGTATATGTGTTTTATATGTTATGCTCTCGCATTTTTTATTTTTCCTGTGATTTAAAATTCGTATGCAGGTAATTTTTTTATGGGGTTAAAACCTACATTTGGTATCAGAGTTGTTTTGGCTTCAAGGGGACGCCTTTGTTGCTGAGGGGTTTCGCTCGGGCCTGTAGTAGACCCTGTTCAGTGGGAGATCTACGAGATCGATTCTGGTGGTTAAAGAAGATGGCAAGAAGCGAAAAGATAGAGATTGAGAAGTTTAATGGTCAGAGTTTTGAGTTGTGGAAACCCAAGATGGAGGATCTGTTGGTGGATAAAGATCAGTGGATCACGGTAGATCCGGGTACTAAACCAACGGGAGTGACCGATGAAGAATGGAAGAAGTTGGATCGGAAGGCAAAGAGCACAATACGATTGTGTGTCTCAGATTCAGAATTGTTGAATGTATCAGGGGAAGCTACGGCGAAGGCTCTGTGGGACAAGTTAGGGACTTTGTACCAATCTAAGTCTCTGGTGAATAAACTATTCCTGCGGAAAAAGCTATATAACCTGAGGATGAAAGATGGAAACTCAGTGACAAAGCATTTGAATGCGTTTAATACTGTGGTAAGTCAGCTATCATCTGTTGATATTAAAATTTTAGATGAAGATAAGTGCATCAGTTTGTTGTGTTCTCTACCAGATTCGTGGGATAGTCTAGTTATTGCAATAGGTAGCATTGCAACTGCTTTGCAGTTTGATGAAATAGTCTCAGCCTTGCTGACGGAGGAGATGAGACGGAAAAATATGGACAACCAGAATGGTGATGCCTTGCCTGTACGAGGACGGTCCCAGAACAGAAACAAAAATAAGTCATCGAGTGGGAGATCTAAATCTAGAGGGAGATCTAAATCTCCAGGAAAACCTACAAAGGTGGTGTGCTAGAAATGCAGAAAGGAAGGGCACTTCAGAAGGGAGTGTAAATCTCAAGCTCCTGATAAAGGAAAGGGATCTGATGATGCTCCTTCTGCAGAGGCGAAAACCACCTCAAATGAAGGTGGGGATGTGTACTTGGCTTCTTCAAGTACACATGTAGATCATGAGGCATGGTTGATTGACTCAGGTGCATCCTTTCACTTCACTCCCCCTAGAGAGTGGTTCTGCGAGTATGAGAAATATGATGGTGGTGTTGTCTTCTTAGGAGATGATAGGAAGGCTAGAATCATTGGTCGCGGAAAAGTAAAGTTGAAGTTGCAAGGTGGAAGGGTTAGA
>APFE030299611.1:59830-91776 GCA_000404065.3 Pinus taeda
TTTTCTTGGCAAAGAACCCTGCTTATCATTCAACGACAAAGCACATTGATGTTCAGTATCACTTTGTGAGGGATATGATAGAAGACAAAAAGGTGTTGCTGGTAAAGGTGGACACTTTGAAGAATACTGCAGATGCATTGACAAAATCTATTAGCTCTGAGAATTTCTCTTGGTGTAGAGAAACAATGGGTGTTTCAGGGCTAAAAAAATGACTAAGCTCTCCTGTGGCCCCCTGTGGAAAGAAAACAACAAGTGGGAGATTGTTGGGTTGTGTTATATTCTTTCCACATAGTTAATAGGGGGTTTGAGGGGTACCCGTAACCCCACTTGCCTCGGAAAATTTTGGTTTTGGACCCTATGTTAGGTTGGGCGGACCCACCTATAGTTTTGTGCATGATTTTCGCACATGTTTTTTGGACGCGATGGTTTTCGGTCCATGGTATTAGATGCTTCGACATGTATAAATATGTATTGTAACATTGAAAGGAAAATAATGAAAAATCAAGCTGGTAGTCCCGGTTTTGGTATCCAGTGGGAAATCTCTGTGTATATGTGTTTTATGTGTTATGCTCTCGCATTTTTATTTTTCATGTGATTTAGAATTTGTATTCAGGTAATTTCTGTACGGGGTTAAAACCTACAACTGTTAGATATGTGGTCATTATTAATTGTTATCCTACAAGCTACTTTGGGGTGGGCAGAGGACTACGACAGGGATGCTCACTATCCTCGTTTCTCTTTATACTAATCACGGATGGCATCAACCACAAAATTAAAAATGCATGTTTGGAGGCCGATTTCTGAGCACTCACTATAGGTTGTGGCATTAGGATCTCTCACAACTTCTTTGTTGATGACATTCTTGATTTTGGTATGGTATCCAGGATGATGTGGGCAACCTTACATAACATCTACAGGTTTAGCAGCACTTTGGGGCTACTTATGAACAAGGGGAAATCAATGCTACTATATGGGGATGGGCAACGTGATGATATTGAACATATTACAAACCTTTTTGGTGTGGAAGATAAATCGATAAGCTCAGATTTGAAATACTTGGGTTTCAACATTAAACCAAATAATTACAAGGTCAATGACTGGCTATGGATAGTCGACAGATTCCACAAAAAGATCTCGAGATGGGAACATAGATGTTTAACTCTGGTGGCAGAGTCATCCTCACATAATCGGTCATGCAGCAATTAACGGTATATTGGGCACATCTTTATCATCTCCCTGCCACTACCATTTTGAAAATAAATAGGACAATAGCAAATTTTGTCTGGGTTGGATCCAAGAAATCTTTCAAATTCCACCTCGCCAAGATAGAAAATCTCACCAGGCCTAAGAGTTTGGGAGGCTAGGTTATATTGAATATAAAATTGTTTGGTTAGGCCCTCCTGGTTAAATATTTATGGTGAGGAATATTTGGTAATTCCTATGGGGAGATATCATTAGATCCAGATATCTAAAAGGAATAAATCTCACACACTGGATGAGAGAGGGACTTATTGGAAAACTGTTTGCATCCACCATCTAGGCCAGTTTCAATAAGGTCAAATACTAGTTTTTAAAATGGGCATGCTGGATTTTTGGATCGGGGAAGGAAATTATCATACGTAGGGATTGTATACTGAGAAATGGGATCGATTTGCATTACTCTGATGCTCTCATACACAAGCTTAACACCAGAGGATACTTCTTCTTCGCACAGGCTATTCGTACATGGTCAGACATCATTTTGATATGGAAGAAGGCAGAGGAAATTTGATTGATGGGAGAGGTGGCTGGGGCCTGGGAAAGAATACTTGAAGCGCTACGTAATTCTGGTATTTGCAAGGATGAGATTGGCGATAAGATTGGGTGGGACAGGAAATTGCAATGAGGCTCCATCTCTATCTCTGATACCTATATTTTCATTTGCAGTTGTCCGCATAACACACAAAACATTTGTTGGTTCATGATAATGGAAGGTCGAGATCCCAATCAAGTTCATATTATAGACTTGGCTTGTATGGAAGAATAAGACAATGACTTGGGAAAATCTGAGGAAGAGGGGCATACATGAACCAGGACTATGCATTTTTTGCAGGTAGGAGGAGGAGAGAAATTTGCACATCCTACGAGATTGCCCAGTTGTTGTATAGGTATGGACTAGATCTTAGTTTTACTCTCTTTCACTCATATTACATATGTGTCCATAGAAGCTTGCTTGATATGGTGGAGTAGACGAGTCAAAATAAGATGGAAACACCCCTTGTCATATTTTGGGAAATCTGGAAGGCAAGAAATTATATTATATTTAAGGGCAAAACACTCAATGTGGACCAAATTATCAATAACATTCTAACATTGTTGAGACCACTATTGTTATCTAATACTATGCCACATTCGATCTCACGTAGACATAATGGCCCGGATATATCCTGCCCGACGAGTTACTTTGATGATGCAAAAAAGGGAGGTATATGTGGATGTGGGGTGTTGTTATCGGGAAAACTAGTGTCTATTTAGAGCTACTAGTCCCACTAAGACGGGTAGCTATCTTAGAAACAAACAAACTAAAGTTACTTTTGTTTTCCTTTATGAGAGATAGATGAGGGAGAAGCAGAGAGTACCAACCTCAGTTTTTCGCTTGGCTCCTTGCTTGTTTCCTCCCTCCTTTAACAGAGCTTCACCACTCCTTCTTTACTTGTCCCTCTTCAAAGAACACTTGTAGAGTCAAAGCATCATAATACCATCAAAGCATCGAGATCTATAACCATAAACAATATAGGATCAGATGTATATTAACCATACAAATGCATATATCAATACAAGATTTAGAGATATACAACAATATGGAGGAAAACTCAAATAGCTTTATTGATAGAAGTAGTAGAAGAGAGGATTACAGCCCATTGGTCTGACCCAGCTCCATCCTCCCAGCATGAAGCCCTCTTCACCTCATGAAAAGCTTAGATCACCTAACAATGTTGCACAGAGAAACCAACAACACTTCCTTGCAAAATACAAAATTCCAGCTTCTGGATCTCTAGGATGAGGGATCCATATATAGATGTTTGCAGGTGGGTGAGTTAGCTTCTGGGATTTTGATTAGTGTCATCTCTCTAATATTTCTTGATTCCACTTGGAGATTTCATGATCTCTTACTCATCCCTAGGTGAATTCAGAGAGGCAAGTGTCATAGAAGAAGTTTTTAGAAGATTCCATGATCATCCACCTTGAAAATTGTCTCTGCCATTTGTCTACTCTCGCCCATCGCATCCTATAGAAGGGCTTTTCAGTATGCATCACACCCCCCGTGTGCATTAGGTGAGATGCATCGCACCTTGACCATGGCGCAGGTGAGATGGTCCAGTTTTGACCAGTTCTGAGTAATTTTTTAGGGAGAACTTATGGGAGATGATGTAATAAGCTGAACTTGTTCTTTTAGGGTGTGTAACAACACTTTTAGGGGCTTAGAAGCCCTTGGTTTATGGACATATGTGATTGGGGTTGCAGTGCCCAAATATGTCTATAACAGTTGCCCCCTAAAGCATGAGGTCGTAAATCTTCTGATGTCGGGTGAAATGCTTTATCATGAGGATCCGAGGTTTTTCGAACTGGGAGGTGACCTGTAATAAGATACAATACAATACATTATCTTCATAATATTTTCATGATCTAGCTAAGGTGGGCATTCCCATGCTCAACTTTATAAATTCATTTTCATGTACATAGGACAGACAATCATTTGTATGGTAGACTGATGATTCTAGTAGAGCCATCATCCCTTAGCTTGGATGATTATCTGTGCAGCAATGATGTACATTTGACATCTTTATTTTCTTGAATATATCACTGCCCGAATGGATGAAACTAGATCTGGGGTCTTCAAAACTCGTTCAATCTTTTCCCAAAGTACAAGTCGATACACGTGGAAAGATGTTCTGATGTCGAACATGGAAAGACATCGCCTGATTACCAGCCAATGATGTAAGCTGCTAACAGGCGCGAGAGGAATCATCGATAATGATAATGACCCTCAAGGTACTACAGTACATTTCACGTGGTGTGAATACATGAGTCGATGTCAAACACCATGCAAAATCTTTTAGTCGAAGGCCATTGATGTAAACCTGTTGCCGGAAGTGAGAAACTTGCCATTGAGGCATGCAAGCTTCAAAGTACTGAAAGGGTTGTTCCTAAGTCAAATTCTTGGATAATGAGATGATGTCGACAAGAAGTGACCCATCGTAGGAGGGCCTTAATGAATCCCACATCCATGACATGAAACGGAGAAAATGATGTTGTGGAGGTGAAAACGATTTGATGATACAAGGTTTAGGGTGGCGATCATGAAAGAATGAAGCGTGAAGGTATTGCAGTGGATGAGACACAAGCTGGGTTGGTGAATTCTTTGAGCGACTTCTCTTGAACATATCGGCGACACTAAAATGGATTGGTAGTATTAACCCCAAAAATGGATGGTACGGAGGACCAATGGTGATATGACCGGTGAATCGAATAACCCAACCCGACTCAATCATGGTGATGGAGTGAAAGTGTCATGTTCAAGAGCGACCTACTACCAATAAAGTTTCTTCAAGTTTTCTTCCCAATTTTTCCGCAGTCATTTCTGACTAGTACCTCTTTATTTTGGTCAAGCTTGAGGAGGATAACATATGCTTATTCTATAATTTTCCCTTCGGGCAAATCTATCGCTATGCTTTAACGAGCCTAGCGACAGTGAAACTCGCTCTTATCTGCATGGACAAGTTTGTTGCTATTGTTTTAACGAGTTTAATGACAACGATAACTCGGTTCTTTTCAATTTTAGAGAGTCTGAAAAGAGACGGAAAGGAAAATCCAATCTTCCTTTTTCATAATATAATCCCTTAAGTTCGAAAAAGTGTAAAATAATACGAAAGGGATGACTTTTCGATAGTTTTAACGAGCCGAACGAGACAAGCGCTTGATCTTTTTGTGTAATGATCCCTCAGGTCCAAGAAGATTAAAATCTAGAGGAGGGATGGCACTTCCAATCACTTTAACAAGCTGGAGAGGCCAATTGCTCGACAATCTTTTCATATTTTACGAGTCAGATGAAAAGAGATTAAAGGAGACTCGTTTTTTGAGGAACGAGTGATGTTTTCGGATAGCGGCTAGTTCCAGGTAAGGTTTGGAACTTTTCAATCATGGAAGTGTAAAGAAGGTGGCTAATAGGATCACTCGTTGCAGCTATTCCTCAAAAGGGGTAAACAATCAAATGGAGGCGTATGGTCAGCTAAAAAAGAGTGGAGGTGATTGTAAGAACACAACCAAGGCTCAAAAGCTGATAATAATGCGATCGCAATGGTTATTTACCAAAAGTGGGTTCATTTTTTAATGAGCTTAAACTCTGGTGGAACATATGCTCATTGCTAGGTTTATTTTTTAATGAGCTTGAACTTCGCGTAAAACTGCTCGTGATAATTGTCAGAGATGTTCGATTCACTGTTAACACTATGTTCTCTTGACGGTCGTACTACCTGTTCAATTGTTCCATCAAACTGATTAGAAATGAGAATACATGCTTGAAAAATGAGTTGAAAAACTAATACTTTACTGAAATTACGTGAAAAGTAACTTAAAAGTGGTTTTTTACCCCTCATTTTACCATTTCATTTGAATTTGGGATTGTTGGAGATTTGGAGGTGCTTCTACCCCTCGATTTTCATCCGCTGATTCCAGGAGATTCCATGGATGATTTTCGGCATGGTTTGGACCAGGTAGGAGCTAAACCTGAACTCTTCAATTGCATTCTTTCCTTTCTGAATTATGAGCATGTTTTCCTGCTTTTTTGAGCCTCTGGGGTTTGAACAATTAGTTATCTCCCCATCGCACCTAGTATACATCTAAAGGTGCGATGCATACTAGGTTGGCCATTGGCTAGTCAGTATGCATCCCACCCAGTACACAACTAGGGTGCGATGGGTGCAAGGAGGAAAGTTTTTGCACTGATTTTTCATGGAAATTTTCCCTGTTTTTTGCCAAATCAGGATCCTAATTCTTCTCTTGTTTGTTTTTCAGAGATTCATCGAAGCAAGATGGTCATTACATGGCATGAACATGAGCATGAAGAAGATGACATGGTTTCCTTGCATGATCCGGGTACGGTAACTGCATTGCGGAACTATGGCTTGCTCAAGTTCTTCTGCATATCTAGCATGAGGCAACAAATCAACTTGTTGCAATATTTCCTCGATGCATGGGATCTTACTAACCAAGTATTCCAGATTAGGGGCAAATCCATCCCTTTGATTGTTGAGGACATCTACTTCTTGACCGGTTTATCGAGGCGTGGTGCCCCTCTCTCACTATCAGGTTCTGCCCGTGGGGGCGAATTCGTGAGGGATTATATTCGCTGATACTATAGAGATGGATCTCGGCCGAGCAAGGACGGCAAGATCAGTATCTGAGATGTTACTGACCAGTCCTTGAGGACTATCTTATTCACCTTTGCTAGATTGGCTGGTAAAATGGCCCTTCACTTGGCCAACAGGTCCTATATGCAGTACACCTTGGAATGCCTTGAACCAAAGGTATTCAATTGGTGTGATGCAGTACTTCTGGTGATAAAAGAACAAATTACCAAGGTGAAAAATGGAAGATCCAAGAACTTTGGCTATGGTTCTATTCTGACCACTTTCGCCTTGGAGAAGATCCACTGATGCAGCCACAATACATTTCACTCGATCTTCCACCACTGGCTGAGCCACGGATGCAGAGATGGGTTGACCTTATGGCCATACATGTTGGTCAATCGCAGGTTTCATTCTCTGATGCCTTCTTTGAGTGGTTCAACCATCAGTAGATGGTTTATGTCGAGTATCCATATGCTAGGATGGATTTCCGGGGTGACCAAGATTTGGTGCTACCAGCTGGTGATCAGTGGGGTGTCATTGGTAAAAATCTCTAACCAATTCTCTATTTATTACTTTTATAATGTTCTTGTGCTTTTTAAATGTTTATCAAGACTAATCAAAACTCATGTGTTCGTGCAGATATTGAACCAGTGCAAATAGTAGTGTGCCTGAGAGTAGCAGCTGTCATTCCAGCAGGAGAGGCTGTAGGGAGAGCTGTCCTTCGCAATTTGGATGTAACTGAGGCCCTTGTAGTATTGCAAGATCAGATCGAGGGTCTCACCCTCGGTATTCAGGATGTGAGGACCGACGAGTTACCTTTGAGGTTACAGCGCCATACCACTGGTGTGCCGAGCCGATGGACTAGGCTCTTACGCATGATTGCATAGGCGGTGACTTGTTATCACCAGCACCATTAGTCTAGGGTGCTTTCTTGCATTTTGAGTTTTTGGGGTCGTTAGACAGATTTTGTCCTGGACACAGAACGTTATGTGAAAAACTATAAACAATTATATATATTTTTGATTTTCTGAGCTTTATTTTGGTTAAGTTATATGATCCTGATGCAAATGTTGAAGAAATGCTTTTCTTTTATAAATGTCGCAAATGTCTATCTAACACATAATTTTCTAATGAATCGGTTAATGTGTTTAAGTTTCTAGAAATGTGTTGATATTGAATAGAATCAAATTGTCTTTCCAAAATCTTGAACCTTAGGAACATGCGATAGATAGCTGGATTCCGAACGGAATAGATGCCAGTAAGCTATAGAAGGATGAGTTGTGAGTCTAGCCTGACGACAAGTCGGCGACGGCATCAGAGAGGAGCTCTATCAATGCACTATATTCAGTGATGTTATTTGTTGACCGACCAATACATACCCCTCTGAAACTTACTAGCTCGTCGCTTGGATCAAAGATGGCCCAGGCTACAGAAGATAGGTTCTGCGTACTACGACTCGCTTCGTCGGCGTATCCAACAAATGATTGCAAAAGATTTGACATATGCAACAAATGCAAAAGTGGATTACCTAACCAAAACGATCACTCTTGACGAAAACAAAAATGTAACAAAAGCATATGAAGAGATTACTATGTTCAGTCAAGCATAGTAACGCTTAAGGTACAACCCATTTCGGGGTTGTGATAGTGGAATCCCATCATAATCTACTAGCTCGTAGGCTCCTTTTACTAATACACACTTAACAATATAGGGACCCATCCACAAAGACTCGAACTTGCCTGCTCCCAATTTATCAGATTCCTGATCGTAAAGTAAGACCAGGTCACCTTCTGAGAAGACACGGGGTTTGACATTCTTGTCAAACTGCACCTTGACTCGTTTCTTATGTGCTTCATTAGCTAAGGCGACGTTACGATGGGTTTCATCCAATTGGATTAATTCCAAGAAATGAGCCTCTTCCTCTGAAGTTCTGGGGAAAAGGTCGACTGCGAGCTTGAGAGATGAAATTTCGCACTAAACTGGTAAGATCGCTTCCAAGCCATACACCAGCTGAAAGGGTGTGAATCTAGTCACATTTCTCACTGATGTTTGGTATGCCCACAAGGCCGAATACAAGATTAGGTGCCAACTCCGTTTATGGACTCTAATCATCCTTTGTAGCATGTGCTTCAAGACTTTGTTGATCGCCTCAACTTGCCCGTTAGCTTGCGGATAATACGGAGTAGAGCTATTGTGAGACAGTCCTAATTTGGCAGCCAATTCAACCATCATGTGATTGCGGAAATGTGATCCATGATCTGTGACTATAGCTTGTGGAACACTGAATCTAGAGACTACATGATTGAAAAAGAAAAGAGCAGCCGTTTCACCGCTGTTGTTTAATGTAGGCATCGCCTCAGCCCATTTCGTAAAATAGTCAACTGCGACTATGATATACCCATTTCCCCCGACCGAGGTGGGGTCACATGTCATGAAATCTATGCCCCATTTGGTGAATGACCCAACAGCAACTACTGGATGCAGAGGGGTAGGTGGTATTCTAGTTTTGCGGTCGAAGATTTGACAAGCATGGCAACTTTTGGCTGTTGTTATGCAATCTTTGAACATTGTTGGCCAGAAGTAACCTGCTCATAAAATCTTTTGTGCTGTAGCGTAACCATATTGATGCCCCCCACACGCTCCTAAATGACAATCATTCAGGACTTTTTTGGCCTCCCCAGTGGAGTCTCCATTTTGTTATCGGGAAAACTAGTGTATATTCAGAGCTGCTAGTCCCACTAAGATGGGTAGCTATCTTAGAAACAAACAAACTAAAGTTACTTTTGTTTTCCTTTATGAGAAATATATGAGGGAGAAGCAGAGGGTACCAACCTCAGTGTTTTGCTTGGCTCCTTGCTTGTTTCCTCCCTCCTTTGACAGAGCTTCGCCACTCCTTCCTTACTTGTCCCACTTCAAAGAACACCTATAGAGTCAAAGCAGCATAATACCATCAAAGCATAGATATCTATAACCATAAAAATATAGGATCATATGTATATTAACCATACAAATGCATATATCAATACAAGATTTAGAGATATACAACAATATGGAGGAAAACTCAAATAGCTTTATTGATAGAAGTAATAAAAGAGAGGATTACAACCCATTGGTTTGACCCAGTGCCATCCTCCTAGCATGAAAGCCCTCTTCACCTCATGAAAAGCTTAGATCATCTAACAATGTTGCAGAGAGAAACCAACAACACTTCCTTACAAAATACAAAATTCTAGCTTCTGGATCTCTAGCATGAGGGATCCATATATAGATGCTTGCAGGTGGGTGAGTCATCTTCTAGGATTTTGATTAGTGTCATCTCTCTGATAGTTATTGGTTCCACTTGGAGATTTCATGATCTCTTACTCATCCCTGGGCGAATTCAGAGAGGAAAGTGTCACAGCAGGAGTTTCTAGAAGATTCCATGATCATCTACCTTGCAAACTGTCTTTGCCATTTGTCTACTCTCGCCCATCGCACCCTATAGAAGGGATTTTCAGTATGCATCGCACACCCGTGTGCATTAGGTGAGATGCATCACATCCTGACCATGGAGCAGGTGAGATGGTCGAGTTTTGACCAGTTTTGAGTAGTTTTTTAGGGAGAACTTCTGGGAGATGATGTAATCAACTGACCTTGTTCCTTTAGGGTGTGTAACAACACTTTTAGGGGCTTAGAAGCCCTTGTTTTATGGACATATGTGATTGGGGTTACAGTTCCCAAATATGTCTATAACAAGTGTGGATTCACATCGATCAAAACTAGCAATATATAATCCATTGGGCAGATGGCAGGGGGACTACTATGAGAGCTGAAGTTGTTGCACTTTGGGGGTTACTATGGTTCTCTAGTTTCCTAGATATTCAAAGACTAAACATCTATGGGGACCATCAAGCCATTATAAACCATGTGTTGGGAATCTCCACTATTTCTCATCCACATCTACAAGGTTGGCTCTGGAACATCATTCATCTCAAGGGTACATTTCAAGATATTTCCATACAACACATTCACAAAGAACCTAATACAATTGCATATGTCATGTCCAAGCTGGGTATTATGACATCCAATGAAAGCTTGCACATCACTCTAGAAATGGATGGCAACTACATCGATGTTGGATACATGCCACTCCCTTGAAGATGGTCTACTATTGGTTTTTCTATTTCTATTTTGCCTTTTTTATCACACTACATAGTCTTATATGCCACCATACTTTATTGTTGGTTATGTACTTTCTATATTTCTGTTTCATGGACTTATGATGGGATATCTGTTGCATTTTTTGGGTACTATTATATGGGCTGACATTGGGGGTTCATGTGATGGCCTGAGGCCTAGTGGACCTACTCTATGACTGTTACTGATTTTGACCATGGCTGCATTACTCACATGTTGCTTTCTCACAAATGTAGAACTTGATATGAAGCTTCCTAATGGACTAGATGTATTGGTTTTTCCATATTCTAATAAAACCAATGTTTCCTTCTTACTGAAAATATATATATTCTAATAAAACCAATGTTTTTTTCTCCCCGCTAGATTGATCCCTTGTGTGAGAGAATCACCTTTATGTAATAGCTCTGTAATGTGTTATCTCAACCTATCTGTTGAAAAGTGTGCAACAAGAAATGCTTGTTGAGAATGCAACAAGATGATGGAGCTTAGTGGAAAGGAGTCGCCTTCACTAAGTGGGCCCGCAGGCTATTTTTGGCGCAAGTCTATTTTTAGACTATGTCTATTTTTAGAGATATGGATCATGTCTATGGGTTGCAGGTTGTTGTTTGTGGATGATTGGTCATGTTGGTAAAAATAGATGGACTTCTATTTTTTAGACATTTGGGCGGAGTCTATTTTTAGACTGCCAGGCTAAAAATAGAAAAGTCAAATATTATTATCTCACAATAATATTTGGACTATAAACTTTGTCTTATTCTCTTGGAGCACTTCAGTTCGAGCTACGGATGTGGCACATGCAATTGCATGAAGGAAATACGTGTTTCTTATGGGTTAGTTGAATATTTGCATGCATGACTTCAGTTAGAACTCAAGTGAGTTGAGTTTAGTGGACTGGAGGTGCAGTTGATGGAGTTGTGTTCAGTTTAGCTTTGTTAAACTGGTTGTATTTAGTCTAACTGGCGAATAGACTAGAGATGAGTTGGGTGAATTAGTTATTAATTAATTCACAAGTTATTAACTCATAATACAACTAATGAATACATCAGTTAACTCAGTTGCATGTCAGTGCATGTTCAGTTCAGCAGGGACAGGTGTTAGAGAATCAGATTGCTATCAGTTGTGACTATAGTTGTGCACCAGATCTTGCACAAATCAGGGGATTGAGTATGCCAATGAGTTTGCCCACATTGTAGCTTGGAAATACGTGATTTAGCCAAGGAAAGACGTGGCTGCCTTGGAATTATCATCAGTTCTCTTGCAGGATTGAGCAGCGGAGGCAGGCAAGCAGCGGAAGAGATTTGAGCCAGTGATTGATTCAGATCTGAGCTGTATTGTGTGTAACAGAGGTGGAGGATACTTGTGAGAAGTATTATGCTGTGTAATGTTACATGACTCAATCATTAATATACAGATAGTTGGGGTTTTTAGCGAGATGCTTTCCCCGGGATACATACTGTGTTAATGTGTGAATGCTCTTGATGTTTTATTGTTATTGATGCTGCTATATTGATGATCAACGTAGAGGAGCTTATGTATTGTGTATGTTTTCCGCAATAGTACATGATCAGGATAATCTCTGTTGAATATGTGTTAAATTATTCAAAATTTCTACACTTATACAATTTTGAAATTGATCTTTGTATATATAAACAAACATTTACATAGTCTCACTATCTTTGGCCTAATCTTCTAATGTCAGTGGCCTCTATTTACAATCTACCTGTAGGCTTACAGTCAGCCTCTAGTTAGCTTAACTGTCTAACTATCTCACCGTCTAATCCCTATCTATGCCTTTTAGGCTTACATTTATACAAAATTATTCTAAAACCAATTCCTGGTTTAGATCCATAAACCTCTCAACAAAATCCTAAAATCTCTTCCTCATCCCTAAGGATCCTCTCCAATCCAAAAAATCATGACTAACTCCTAATCTGAGTTTTACAATTAATTCTCAAATCCTTCAATCTCTCAACTATCCTAAATCTCTCATATTCTCCTATATTTACAAATATGTCTCACAATATTCAATTAAATCCTATTCTAGCTACTCTCATTAAAATCACTCAAAACTCTTAATAATTACTTTAATTCAATACTTAGGAAACCAACTTCCCTGAAACACAAGACCCCCTATGTCTACTAAAATACAATGATAATGTTGAGTTGAATGCTCCTACATCAGACTCCCCATGTAAGAAAATTTATGGCCACCTAGTCATAAATTTAGATAATTGATTCCTCCTGGATCCCAAACTTTATTTTGTAATTCGTCTTTGCTTGTCAATTGTCCTATTACTACTGTTGTCTACTTCTGTTCTCCAGGTCTCCATACCTTATGCTGTAATGCTCCACTTGCCATGCTTTCATAGTCTACTGCTGTCTTCCTCTTGTTGTCACTCCTTTCCTTTCTTGCTGTTGTCTTCTTCTGAGACACTTTCATCATTAACCTTCTTATCAACTCAATTTCTTTCTCCAGTATATCCTCTGTCTACTAATTGTCTTCAACTCTTAATCGCCAAATTTCCATTACTATTGCCACTCTTTTATCCTTACTCTCTTGTTCACTATTGTCTTACACCTTTTTAGCTGCTGTCATATTGTATTTTAGCACAATTTGCTACTTCTATTTTTTGTGCCTGTCAACTTCTTCTTGTCTTTCATTCATGAAAATTTCTTTGTCATCCTTCATCAACAATTTATCCTAAACATTTATCCTCTGCTCTTCCAACTTCCTCCTTTGAAAGTCTAACTATCTATATAATTCAATGATTTTTCTTGGAGTAAACTTTGGAAATTTTACACAATATCCCATTTCTTCATTTTCTATTGACCCATCATCACATGGTCCTTCTTCCTCTACTAAATATTTCTTAACATCCTTCAATATATGTCCTTCCTTTTTATTCTTTCATTTGGCTGTCCACCTGTGCCAAATATGTTCTAGTTTCCACAACAAAATGTGCACCTCTTCTTCTTCTTCTAGCAACCTTTAAGTATGTTGCTTTGATCTCTCCTTTAAATCCTCTATCAGCACATCAGTATGCTGATTCAAACTCAAAGAACTCTTGAGACTATCAACAAGTCTCATTCCAACACCATCTATTTTAATGGTGCCTCTTTGCACTTGTTCACTATGGCGAACTGTTTCTTTTCCAGTCTCCTTGTCATATTCTGCTTCAATACTTTAATTTTCTAGAAGGTATTCTTTCATGTTTTTGACAGCTTTAAAGGACTGCCTATGTTCTTCCAAACCTGCAACCATACACAAATTATCAGTTTTAATATCACAAGACCTAAAGGTCTCATTTGATGCTTCAACCATCAAGTCTTCTGGCTGCTCTAAATCATTCATATGATCCAACTCCTCCAGCTCTTCATCACTTTCAAAAAGTAATGGTCCACATTCTGGTTCACATATCAAAACTTCAGCATCTTCTTCAACATATCCCTTTTGCTGTAGCTCAAGTCTTTTTAACTTCTCTGTCTCCAATTTGGCATCTAAAATCTGTTTAAGTTCCCTCAGCTCCTTTATTAACTGCATATTCACCTGCTGATCCCTGTTCTCTTGTAGCCTCTGCCACTTCACTTTCTTTCTCATGACATAACCATATTTCTGGTCTGTTTCATTTCCTTGCAACATTTCCATTAGTAGTTCAAGCTGAACTACTATCTTAGCCATTTCTTTATCATATTCTTCATCACTCATTCTCATGCCATTTTCCTTGGCATCCTTCTCCTTTTTTCCTATGCTATGATATCTTTCAGAACCTCTGTTATGACTGTCACTAGTCATCATCCTCTCCATCTCTATGAGTTCCTCACTCACTTCACTATGAGTTGCCCTAAAGCCTCTACATCAACAAGTCCTCCTTGCTACCACTTACCTCACCAAGCACTCCTCTATACTTGGTCTTTTGGCAAGCACTTGGTTCTCTATCTCTGGAACCTACTTTGAGCACTTCCCTTTGCTCCTTCTAGGCTTCAAATCATCTGCATCTTCTAAGAACACAATTGTCCTCTTTATCCAATCCTTGTTGGAATTCCTCAAGGTTTTGCCACATTCTGATTTCACGTAGAAACTCTTACCAACTTCTTTTATTTCTTAGCAATTCTATCCACATCCTCTATGGAATTGCCTTTGGGAGTTGCAACAATACCTTTGCATCAATACAAAGACTACAACTTTCCAATCTTCAAACAAAATAAAAACAAAAACATTTCATCTCACCTTCAAGATCTCTATCTGATCTTGTCTCCCCATTCACCTGCACTTTGAATGGATTATTCTTTTCACTAGCCTTTAGCTATATCTTCAAACTCTGTTACTTCAAGAACTTGCAAACACCCCTTTTGCAATTTAACTACTGTAATCCTACTCTAAAATTTCACTTATTCAATATTTGCTAATCATTATACAAATTTGCATACCTTCACCTGTCTTCAGGATCTCACCATTCTTGCAAATTTGTTTCAACAGATCTTCATGCTTCTACTACGCAAACTTTCAACATTCAGCTACTGTCAATCAGATTTAGAATCTGGTTCTTTCTTCCAATCTTCCGGCTTTATCTTGGCAAAGCTTAAATGTTGGCAACAATTTCTCCTTCACTGAGTTTTCTTCCACTTAGAAATCCTTACAAGTTTCCTTCATTACTGCTTCCCATGGCTTGATCTTCTTTTGCTGAGATACTTCATTAGCTGCAACTATCAATCTCCAATCTATTTATTTATCTAGCAAAATTCAAATCAGACTTAAATAAAACAATACCTACATGATTTCACAAGCAATCTCCATCCACGCTTCACATTCGAGTGAATCTCCATTCTTCAAAACATCGCTGTGGATTCTTTATGTTTCTGCAATCTCTTCTTAATTCTTACTCACTTGCCTCTAAGAACTTAACTACTCTTCTCCAATTTCGATTTCAAACATTTCACAATTCCAACTATACAAATTCAATGGCTATAAATCACTTTCTCTAATTTTCTCAAAATCTGAACATTCTATCAAAATGCAGAAATTACAAGATTAGTATTCCTCTTACAAATCCCCCAGATTTACCCTGGTCGAAATCACCAATTGTCAACAATACTCTGTCCCTTCTTTTGCATGCATAATCTTCTTCTGCTCTGATACCACTTTGGTAGGAAAACCCATGTATACCCACAATATGCATGTAATGTGCATATATCTATTTTCCCCCAGGAATTTTTAACTCTCTACCAAGTCAAATCTTCAATCCTTAATGGTTAAGGCCCCTTTAATAAATCTCTGTAGAATGATTTATTAACTAAACACAGTCTACCCTTCAGAATATCCTATATATCGGAACTTTATAACTCACCCTCATAAACCTTCTTAACCTTATGCCGCACATATATCCAACTTCATTAAACTTTAATGTACCGCACATATATATAACCAAACCCCACAAAACCTTTATGCTTTGGTTATTCACAGGCTTAAGCCACAAATCATCTATCGACGCTATTTCTATTATAAACCTTTTACTTCAGAAGTTCATATAAAATAAACCTTTTCCGCTTTTTCTCTACCTTTTCACATTTCTCAATGCATGCCTTATCACAATCGCAATCCTCTGCGGATCACACTAACACATGACTTCCTCCTTTCTACCCGATATGCGATAACACAACCCGGATTCCAAATACCATAAAATGTGTCCATTACCTTCTCGGGTCCACTCTCATCGCATGTCGCAAAGCTTCTCAGTCCGCTTACATCGCACTTCGCAATTGTTTAGGGCCTAATACATTACCATGTAATATTTGCGATGCAATCAAATCTTCGATCACATCGGATATCGCATATTGCACACCGCACTTGCCTTTGGCCGAAAGTTCGTCCCTCATAATTAAAACATTGTGTGCGGGATTTAACAACTGTTATCCATCATTGATCAGAACATTTGATCCAACGATCAACAATGATTTCGCATGTCGCAATCATCCATCGCTTAAGGCTGCTTTACTCACTCTTGAGATATGTTGCAATGCGATATTACTTACTACATTTGCTACAACTTAATCCTGGCCATTGATTTGTGAGATCCAATGACTACTGTGCGTTAATGCTTCACCTCTCCGCTCTTCTCTTTACTTGGGTTTTACACCATCCGTTTAGTTCGACTGTGGTTTCAGATTACTCTAATATTTCTCTCCCTTCGCTGTTCTGCTGCGCAATTCCTCCTGAGCTTAAGTATGTGTGTTCTTTCATTTCTGTCCCTCCATAGCTTTCACTTTGATCCTTCGAATGGTTTAAAGGTCCATTATGTTCCTTTGTATTATTCTTCTCCTCTGCGTATTCGCCTAGACTCTGCCTGTACACATATGCTATACAGAATACTTTGATTCATACATAATTCATCATTCGATACTCAAACTACACACTTATACAATTTCAGAATTAATCTCTGTATATATAAACAAACATTTACATAGTCTCACTATATTTCGCCTGATCTTCTAATGTCAGTGGCCTCTGTTTACAATCTGCCCATAGGCTTATAGTCACCCTCTAGTTAGCTTAAATGTCTAACTATCTCACCATCTAATCCCTGTGTATGCCTTTTAGGCTTACATTTATACAAAAGGATTCTAAAACCAATTCCTGGTTTAGATCCATAAACCTCTCAACGAAATACTAAAATCTCTTCCTCATCCCTAAGGATCCTCTCCAATCCACAAAATCATGAACTAACTCCTAATCTGAGTTTTACAATTAATTCTCAAATCCCTCAATCTCTCAACTATCCTAAATCTCTCATATTCTCCTATATTCGAGAATATTTACAAATATGTCTCACAATATTCAATTAAATCCTATTCTAGCTTCTCTCATTAAAATCACTCAAAACTCTTAATAACTACTTTAATTCAATACATTGGAAACCAACTTCCCTCAAACGCAAGACCCCCTATGTCTACTAAAGTACAATGATAATGTTGAGTTGAATGCTCCTACATCAAGGAAGGAAAAGGAAAGCAAAGGAAAATCAATGAAGGATTGGATCAAGCAGCTTCAACAAGAGGATTTGCAGGTAACAAGTTGCATGTGTGATTTTCTAGATGAGGGTGAATGCATGGTGCATGCATTTACGTATTTGGTTCTTTTGATGTCATTAGCATGGGTTTTGTTGGGTGTGATAGTGGTTTTAACGTTGCCTTTCCATTTTCGGATAGCCATGGTGTGATGGGATTCTTTTCTCAGTTGAGCTTTGGATTGCCAAAATATTTTGGAACCAGGTGAGGTGGTCTCAAGAAAATTCCCATAGGCCTAGGAATCCCTTGACAGGTTTTGGTGGGATTGTGGTAAAACCTTGAGGGTGGAGGTGGTTTAATCTTCAGGAATCCCTCAACAAGTGGGCGGAGATAGGAAAATTCCTCAAGGTAATGGTGAATAAATTATGAGGCATCCAATCTTGTTTTGGGCCTAGTGATCTCTTGACCAATTTTGGTGGGATTGCGTTAAAGCCTGAAGGTGGAGGTGGTTTAATCTCTAGAAAGCCCTATTTGTTTATGTATTGAGATCCCACATTCATGATTGGAATATGGCATGGGGGTGATTGGCTGAAAGAAAGAGTTGGTTTAGCCTAATCTATGGTCGGGTGGTATGTGGAAGTCCCTGAATTGGTTGGATTTTGGATCATTTAATGAAAGTTATTTATCTATGGTAATCTATGAGAATTTGTACTTGTTATTATGATGATTTCATGGTTGTTATGTCATGGTTAATATTTTGGTTATTTGTTGGTTATAGTCATGGATATGTCATGTGCTCTAGCTATGGTTGTTCATGAATTGATATGTATTGATTTGGTTTATGAATCCATGGGATAACAAATGTTTTTGCAGCTATTATGAGAGGGCATTAGACCTTCTTGCTAATTCTTAGATAAGTTTTAAACTCTTATGTTCAGATATGCATTTCATGACCTATAGATCACATGTTTACTATATATTTAATGAAATGTATGTCATCGTTAGGCCTGGTTAGGTCAAGTCCTTGATCAAGTTTTGTGTCAGAGGCTTTATCCTTGTTTCATTTATTATTTTGAAAAGTGTCATAAAGTTCTAAGCAGTGGTCTGGAGACTAGCCCTGAAAAAGGCTCAGATTCTGGAACTGCACCCTCAGAACTGGGAAATCTATGTTGTGGTCGCATGGAGGCAGTGTTACACATGCAATTGGAGAGTCATAACTGCTGGCTTGTAGGATTTTTCATGCAGTTGGGAGCCAGGTTAGTGAAAAAGAAATCCAACTCATGATTTGGGCACCTAGAGTGGATGTTTAGCTCCAAGGGGTCCTATAGCTCTTGAGGAAGGTCAGTAAAGTTTTAGTTTGTTGACTCCACTTCCTTACAAAATCTAGGAGGTCGAGTCATATCATAGTAACTCTTCATCACATGTTTACCCTGGTAGGCCGGTGAACTTGTGCAAATGTGGGAGGATGGCTTTATATACTTGCTCAATTTTCTTATGGAATATTGATATGAGAAAATAGTTTGAATACTTGTGGAAGAGCATTTGACAAAAGAGAGATTTAAGAGCAACAAACCCACAAGAGAAAGGATTTAGAGCCATTTCATCACATAATGTATGGATATATTGATATAAAAAATCTTATTATAATAGGGATCCTTCAGCCCTCCATATTTACTTATATTGATGTAATGCCACTTTTCATACATTTATCTTCATTTGATCGTCATATAAATTAGAATGTTTTGATCTTATTTATTAAGCCAAATCTAGGGTTTTTCTATTAGAAAGTGGGAAAATGGTTTTGTTTGTCTTTGTGAAAGTTGCTTGGACCTAGCTAGTTCTCCTCCTCTTAATCATCCAAATCAAAAATATTTTGGAATACTATTCAACAAAAGCATGTTGCAATCTCTTCCATTTCCCTCTTTCAAAAACCCTCATGTAGATAATTTATTTCTTGCTTGCATGGTAGCATAAAATCATTTTTTTTGTTTGACATTAGTATCCCAACATGTTAAGCCCTATATAAGCCTCGTTTTAATTCTATAACCCCTTATTAAGCCTTATATATTGAGTGATAACATTTATATTGTTGTATTTTTATGTAGGCTAATACCTCTCATGGTCCCATTTTATTATAATTGTACCCTTTTCCTTGTCCTCTTAAGAGCATCAAATCTTGTCTTGTCCATTGTATTCATTATAAAAGGAGGTTTAGTCCTTGAAGAGGATTTTAGTTATTGATTTCTTATCATTTTTAAGGTGCGAGGTTCATAACATTTCGTATGATAACTTATGATCCTAGGGTTTTCCTACTTTAAACAAGTCATCTTGGATTTTTTGCTATAAAATTTTTCCTGGGATGCTTCTAATGGTGAAATTTGGAACATAACGAGGAGAAATATTATGGAACATTTGATTAAAATTTCGAATATTGGTTTGTTATGCTTCCATAGATATGCTATGAGTAAATTGAGATAAACTGTAAATTGATATATCTATACAAATTAGGATTCTATACATAAAATCATGTATTTTTATTTATTTAATTTAAAATTTGCAATATTTCTCAAATTTTCATCTATATTGGTGTCTTGAGATGCTTAGCTTTGAAATTCCGTTATGAATTGTATTTTTTCTTTACTAAATTATAAAAAGAAACACAATGACATTGAATAGAACCCCTACTCCACTTAGTGTCTTGATATATAACATAGCACGACAACCAACTAGTGTTATTGTTTGAATCCCTCAACCCCCAACTAGATTTACATGTTTGAAACTTCTAGATTCATCTTCAAAGTCCACTCGTGGATAGCCCCATATACATGAGTAACATGGGTTAATGTGGCATCCACTCATACCACAATAGTTAACATGATAGGTCACCTTGCCAAAGGTATAACTTTTGCATACGAATTGGGATTAACATGATTCTTTCATTCTTGGAAAGGTTTCTGAGTGTAGAAAAACACTCAAGGGTGTGGCACAAGTAAGATTTTTGAACCCAAAAGGACTTTGTTAAAGGCCTAAAAATGCCTTCAAAAGGTTTTAAACCACAATTATTCTAATTGGTACCCCTTGGTAAAAAAGACCCTACAAGATAATAACTCCAATTTTTCTACTCTGAAAGCATTGAGATGGATGGAAAATAATATCATGATCCAATCTAGATCATACCACCCCATGTTGGGAGGATTTTGGTCCCAAAATATTTATTGAATGAGGTGCGGAGATTTCCCTCTACTTTATCCTAGAGTACCATTTTTCGTTGCTTGAATGTTGGTCACTCAACCCAATCGGCTAGAGCTCTTGCTAACGATGTCTTGTAGTTCTAAATGTCTTGTGCAAAATTTTATTCTTTTCCAACCTTTTCTAAGCATCTAGTGCTATCTCTACCTGAGAATCTGGTTCTAAGTCCTCCAGGAAAGGTAGGACCTACCCCTCCTTCGGATCAAAAGTTGAAGGCTCGTATAATTTGAGATTTTCTACATCCACCACTAAATATTTAATGTGCATGTATGGGGGTTTATTGAGATTGTCTACATTTTATCCCACCTTTCCAATATCTCAAAAGGACCATATTAAATATCATTGATTTTGTTACTAGGAAATTATAGTCTTTCCTTGTCCAAATTAACCATAATATATGTTTTAACCCTATACAAAAATTACTTACAAACAAATTCTTAAAAAAGAAAATATATAATGTCGAGAACATGAACAATATAAAAAATATTTTCTCCTGGAACCCAAAACTGGGACAAGAAGATTGATTATTCATTTAATTCCTTTCAATGTTATAATACATTATATATAGGTTGAAGCATTCATAAAATCTAATCCATTAACTCTGGATTAGAACATAACCATAGTTCCTATGGTCACTCACTGGTTCACAAGTTATTAGTTGCCTCAAGTGCCAAACAACAGTGAAGTTAAAGCCATTTTCAGGCCATAGAATCTATTAGAGCCAAATCAAACCCTCTCCATTGCATAGTTCTTGGAAATAAATTTCCAATGGTATATGGAAGTCTGGGAATGGACACCTAGAGCAGAAGTTAAGGCATTTTGAAGTCTACCTTGGAAAATCCCATCAAACAAAGAAAATGACTAGTGTGGAGATAAATCGCAATCGGAGGTCCGAGGGGGCTGATCACAATTGAAAATCGTCTATCGGCGAACTTTAGCAGGCAAGGAACAATGAGGGAATGAAAAGCAATGATTTGCCGATTGTTGATATCACATATCGGCATATTGGTAGGATCCTTGGGGCACATAACTAAGGTTATTGACATATCACAGTCCCGAACACTGATATCACATATCACATCCCGTAGATCTGGTAATCCCTCAATTACAACATACTCCAAACCATGAGGGGGCCGATTTGTGATATATTGTTGCACCATCGGGGAAGGACCAAAAAGTGTTAACAAAGAAAATCATGGAAAAACAGGGGCCGAGCCTCCCATTTTCTCTCTCCTTCACGTGGCACAATCTCGCATCCTGACAACCCCACATCACAATAATTCCACAATTTGACATATCGGAGGGTTCCAAAACTTTAAAGACCTGCAAACTTCCAATTTGTGATTTTTGTGTAACATTTCTGGGTGGCTGAGAAAACAATCTACAAAGGAGAAGGCCGAAGAAACGAGGGTCAGGCCTCCCATTTCTCTCTCCTCCACATGGCATCGATGATTAGCATTCAGCAGAGGTTGTATTCACAAATTGTTGAAAATCATCGATATTGCGATAAAAAATAAAATTGTCAGGGAGGGTCGAATTTCAAATACAAAGGAAATGCCTGCAAAAACACGATCGGGTGAGCCACTTTCTCTCTCCTCTCAGAGGCCACGTGGCGGCATGCGATTAGTCTTCAGAGCTGATAGGGTAGCTGATGTCAATAGTGATGGGGTAGTTGTTATAGCACCATTTACCACTCTCGATAGATCTGATACTCTGGTTATGGCCTAGGGCAACCCTTCCTTTCTAGACTTGGTCCAAAATCTAAAAAACAGTGTTTTATTTCCTATATGCTACTTTTCCCTGTGTTAAAAGCATGTACACACGGGTTAGTATGTTCCCAACCTGCATATACGTGTTAAAACACTTAAAAATAGTAAATCTCCTTAATTTCAAGGTGGAGTTTACGGGTTTTACTTGTTACTCACCTACTATAGCCCATGGCCCAACTATTTCCCAATTGAAAAAACTAATTTGGAGAAGTATAAATAAACCTCCATGGGAAGGTCTAAGGGGAGAAGAGAGGAGATATTGATACTATAGTTGATTGATCCCTGATCGAGTTTGAAGAAAATCCCTGTGCCTCCTGCACTCCCCAAGCTTTAGGAAACTCTTGTTTCATATTTTGAGATATCCTTCACCCCTCTTGTGATATCCTTTTGTATGTTGATGGAGGAAGATTGTTGAGGTCGGGATAGGACAGATCCAGAGGACGATTTTGCTTGGAGCTAGAGGAAGACTCATGTTGTAGTTTTCCACCTTTCATTTAGCTTTACATCAATAAAGAAATTTTGCTCTGTTCCTGATATTTATCGTGTTTATGCATTGATCCATGTTGTGATTTGTTTATAAACCTTATATTAATGCGTAATCCTTCATTTTCTTATATGATATAACGTATATATCAAGAATATGCTTTCTATTACTACTGTTGTATATGCTTTACTTGAATAATTTATAGGTTTCAAGGCATTGAAAGAAGCAAAGGGTTTGAACCCTGCGGGATCTACCTAAAGTAGGACCTCTAGGTAAGGACACTTCTTCCCAATTCAGTGGTTAAAGAATTTATATTGTTTGTCTATGCATTTCTTGCTACTATATGCCCTCCACTCTATTGGGGTTTTCAACCCAAGACCCTAGGGTGTTCCCACTCACAACAAAAATACAATTGATGACGTGGCATATGACATGTGTCACCCAATTTTAGTTTTTTCATAGGTGACATGGATCCATTTCCAGGTGCCACATGTCACTACTCATAGGGTGACACATGGCAATAATGATTTCACCTCGCAGATCGGTGATCGTACCAGTTAAGGTAAAGGCCTAAGGCAACGGTGCAGTCCGATTGCGATATGCTAGACTCCCCCCAGATGTGATAAGTTATTATGGTAGAGTTTATAATGATATCATGTCCGCACTGTTTTCCCACTCTAAAGAAAAAGGTAAAGAGTCACCCCTCTCCATGGTTGTGATTGTGATTTCTTTTGGTGGGCCAGACTCCGCAGATTGACGATCACAAGGACAGAGGGAAGCACCACAAACGAAACACAGTAAATTGCCAATATGCAGTATTTGGCATAACAAAGGGAAATAAGCTTCCAGATAGGAATCTGAAGGCCTTAGCACCTGAGGGCTAAACCCTTGGTCCCAGCCCCAGGTCATATGTGGAGAACCAAAAAAGGGGCTATAATAAGGGGCTAAGGGTGGAAATCAAAAGTGTCGCCTGCGTTGTCTATTTTAAATGATTAAAAGACCCACGGCCGTGGTGTGCCGAGAGCGCTATTACAAAGATTTTAATGGGAAGATGGGTTGGCAGTTGGGGTGTTAAATGAAGGTATGGGCATATTTATGGAAAGGCTCAGCCTGCAACACGCCTCCATAAGTTGGCGCTAAAAGCAGTTAAAGGAGAATTGACAGAAGCCGGCCGAGCAACAGTGAACCACCTCAAACATCCGAAAAGAGCTTGATGACAGTAGGGACGTGGCTCAATCCAAGACCAACAATGAAACATCAAGGGGACACCTCCTCCTTCCTTTCTTAATCTTCTTTCTTTGTGCATTTATTTTTGTATCTTTCCAAGAGAGGGATTTGATCCCTGTTGTAATATTTAGCTAGGTGGTAGCAGAGCCTTACAGAGGTTGAAACAACTAGTCTACCATGACAGTTGGGGGCTTGGGCTCAAATATTTTGATTGTAACTCAAATTTATCCCCCTCTTCTTATAAATAGGGGGTGAAATCTATAACAGGGTTCTAAAATTTCTCACCCGAGGGGTATGAACATTGTGATACCAATTTGGCTCATAACTCTGTAAGTGAATGACTGTTATTTGGGATAGTATTTATTTACCTATTTAGATCTGTCAGACTATCATAGAAATGGTGGTGATTCCTCCTTCTTAGCATTACACTATGCTTTTCCTTCTATTAATTCCATTATGTTTCATATTCCTTTCTACATTGATGCTACAATAGCTGCTAGAAATTATTTCATGCTTCCTTACAGATCCATGTGTGTTGATTTATTAATGCATAATGCCTGTATGAAGGGTTGAAGTATATATTTAAACTTCTCTATAAGAATCATAGCACCCATCTTCTCTCCAGTCCATTACTTCTACTTGTAACTCAAACAAGTGTAGAATTTCCATTGTTTGCAACTCTATGTGTTCAATATAGAGTTATGGATGTGTTGGGCTCTATATGATGATTTATGCTTTCTCCTAATCCTCTCTCATTTACTCCACAAAGCCTATTAAGCTGTAATACCCTTTAAAGTAATCGGCCTCCACTGTCCTATGTGATACTCTTGGGAACTATGTGTGTGAAGGAATACCTAAAATATATAACTCATACCTTTGGAGGAATGAACCAAGCCCCCCTCATACCTTTTTACGTGACAGTTGGAGTGCTGCAACCCCCTCACATATAACCTTACAAGCACTCCTCTATTTAAGATGTCCTAGGCAATGGTCTACAATCAACCCATAGGCTGTCTCTAGGGAGATTTCCTTGCCTCCTGCTACATTTGTGCATGGTGTAAGATTTAGCCACAACAATTCCCTTTAATAAATCTACAAAATACCATGGGAAAAACCATCATCCCCAAAACCATGTGTAAAAAACCATACACAAAACCACGGGTAGGTTTGCCCAACCATTACTAGGTCTCGCATAATTTTGTTTTCTTGAGGCATTGCCCTAGATTCTATATCCCTCGGTAGGGGTTGTTGCTGACCTCTTTGTGACTCCCATGCTACGCCTGATGCAACGTAACAATGTGTGTGGATACTCATAGAAATAATATAACACATACCCAACACATACTATATTGTTATAGGTCATTTTTTCACATCTGATCAGTGAGGCTCCTAATGGGATCAATCAACTTCCTATTCCCCGTTGTCACCATTTTGCACAAATTCCTAAGCATGTTCCCTTCATCCACCAAAATTTCAGCCCTAAACTGCATCATCTGAGCTAGTTTTAGGACCAACACTCCCTGTATGCCTGCTAGGGTGTGATCACCTACAGGTTGCTCTATTGTTTCCTGCATTGGTCACCAGTAGGTTGCTCCCCTTTGGACCTGCATTGGTTCTAGAAATAAATGAGAATGATCAGAATTCCAGAAGCTTCACCTTCTAAGAGTCTCTAGAAGTTGTTTCAACTACTTACATTGGATAAAACATTCAGATCCTATCCTTACCTGCTTTGGAGTTTTCACCACTTATCCTTTGATCCTATCCCTCCATCAAAAGTGGATCTCAAACCCTAGATTAGTAATTGGATAAGAACTCCCAACTTAACCTACTTCTCTATATATTCCCAACCTTCTATGTGGTTGGGGGTTGGCTTTTGTAGAGTGATTATGCCCTTATGATTCTGTAGTGAGTGGTCATCATCTCATGCATTTAGGGTGATTGGAGGTGCATATTGTTACATGGAAAGGACAAACCCACAACTTGGATGAGATCTTCTACAATATCGACTGCTACTTATGGTTGTAATCTCCTTCCATTTATATTAATGCAAAAAATTCATTGTTTTCCTATATTTGATGCTATTATTTCATATATTTTAATACCCTGTTGATTTATTTAATGAAGTACTTAGATAGATACTGCATAGATTCATAGTTTCTTGGCTTGTGTTATCTTACTGTGCAGGTTCTAATTTTGGCATTCAGAACTGGAATCAGAGCTTCCAAGCTAAAGAAGGACCGAAGTGTGTGAAGGATTGTAGGTAGGCCTCACTCTATCATCTATTTACTTTAAGGAAAATCATTGTGTTCCTTGTCTCCATATTGTTCTAGGTTAGCCACTGATCTAGGTGAGATAATTTTGTCTATAGTCATAAATCCCGTATAAAAAATTAGTGACCATACTAGGGATCATAGTATTCCCTTGGTGGTTTCCTTGTCCATTGTGTTTGATTACCTCCTTGAAAAACCTTTGTTGTATCATCCAACCAAGAACATACCTAGGAAGTGATTTCATTGATCCTCTTTTGTAATTTTTGTGTTGGAATCCTGTTTCCCAGGCCCAACAAACCCCCTATGCCTTTGACAGATCATTGCACCTCACCCTGGCCCACTTTGTACTAGTGTTTCATGCACTGGTGCCTCTTCTGCACTAGCGTTGGCCCTGGTTTTTGCATAAATTTTGCCTTGGTTCTTTAGCCTCTCTTTGGTCAACCTACTTCCAGCTTAACTTCCTTGAGGCTTGAGTGTCTTGTGGTCTCTCAAAGCCTCTGTTTGGTTTGCATTTGTGTTGTTTGCCTTTAGTAAGATTTGGTTTTGATTTTTATTTATTATTATCATTTGGTCACTTTCAAATTGATTTCATTTGTTTTGTTGATCGCTTGGATGAATTGTTGTTTTAGTCCTCATTCTAAAAAGTACAATTCAATCAGTAATTGAACATTTGCATCTTAATTTCTTAATTTCGAAAATTAAGTGTGGCGAAAAGAAAAATTGTGCATTAGTATAGGAACAATTCCATCAAACAGGAAATTGCATCGTGCATCTTGTTTTCTGCATATTATGTGTTGCATCTTGATTTTTTCCTCCCTTTCTTAGCTAGATTTTCATTGAAAGAGAAAAATATTTCTAATTTCTCATGCTAGATTTGCATTTTAGGATACTTAGGTGACATTCATGGTGTTATCACTCACAATTCTTCCCTAGAAGTTATCAAAAGAAGGAATAATCCAAGGTAATCACAAACCTAATCTTTTAGACTCGGGTTTTACCCAAGCTAAGTCTAGAGAGGGCTCTCTCTTTATAATTTAACTTTGTTTTGGGTGTGATTTTAGGTCAGTTCTTAGTGTTCATAAGGTGTTGAATTTGGTTGGGTGGTGGAATTCTAGGAACAGATGGATAGAGCAAGGCCTTGAAACCATTGGGCTATGGAGTCAATCAAAGGATGGCTTAACTGGACCAGATCACTAAAGGGAGTGTTCATAGGGTAGGCTAGCAAAGCAAAAGGGAAATATTTAGGTTCAGTGGATGAGATAGTCCTAACCAGGGTGAAAGGGAAATGAAGAATCCTTAGACCAGGATCATGATGAAGGGCAGGAGGTGATCATGAGCGAAGGACAACTAAGAATCCTTTACTATAGATCGAGGGGGAAACTACGAAAGTAAGGGAGAATTTAAGAATTCCCTAACTAAGATAGTTTAGCAGAAAACATTAAGAATGTAAACAGTCAAGATAGAGAGCATTAAAGCCAGTTCTGAAATATCATTCCTAGTTTACCATTCAAATTGCATAGAAACACATATGATTATTAATAAACATAAAGAAAAACAATAATACACATGAGAGAGATAATACTTATTTGATTTCCGCTTTACACAAGAATCCTGTGAAATGTCTTTACTTTATTTGTTGATCCAACAAGCCAATCCAGTCTTGATACAATAGCATTTTAACTTGAGAGGAAAACGTCTACAGAATTTTTTTTGAATCCACCTTAAATACTTCGAAATGTGAAGTATTTATATAAAAAATATTTACAATATATCTTAAACAATATGAGAATTAATCTAGGAAATCAAAATATCTTCAAGCATGAAGATAGAGACAGATAGAAAACTGCATCATGCTGTCCCTTTTATTGTGATAGTGTTAGCTATTTGTAGTTTGAATTTGAGCTCTTTAAGCAGGTTGATATTTGTATGCTAGAATCACCTTTGTCTTTAATTTTTTACTGATACTGTTTAACCTGTTACTCTTTGACCCTGTTTATCTATCCTTTCACCTGCCTTCAGATTTACTGTGGTAACTTATAATAAATCTGTCATTTTTTCCCACCATGCATCATTAGGTAATCTTGCTTTTAACATTCTTCTATAAGTTTCATCAACCTCTGTATATTTGGAAAAATTTGTCTTGATTATGTTAGAGTCCATCTAGTTATCCCTCCGTCAGAGATCAAATCTCTTTTTTGCATTTCATGTTTAGGTGTCCCATCAGTTTCGATCAGTTGCATTTCGTTAGGCATGCCATAAATCTGACAGAATGGTTTATGTCACTCATTCCCCTCATGTTTGGCACTGCTGGTTCAGGTCTGTTCATAAAAATCAAGAGGTCAAATTCTAGGTCATGACAATTGTTCTCGGTCATTAGGTCTAGGGTTGATTCAATTTTGTTTTGCAAAGTCTAAGAAGACCAACAGGCCAGAGGGATGTCCTCGATAGGTGGTTACCTCAATAATTTTTATCATTAAACAGATAGATTAGGACTTCTCTTCAAAACTCTATTTTGAAGAATAAGTCGTCATCTCATTTTTGTAATAAATTTTCAAAATTTCAGTTCTTAAATTGTCCAGGCGCAGCCTTGGTCTCCTTTGCCAGATCATATCACAACTATCCCTGCAAAAAATTGTCAAAGAAAATCATTATTTCAACCAAATTTAAGGAGGAAACCAAAAATTCAGAAGTCTATTAATCCTGAAAAAGTGTCAACGACAAAACATTACAAAATGGGTTATGGACCAAGCAAAAATCAAAAGGGAGTCTTTATAAAGATATTTTAATACATTTTCAACTCATTGTACATGCCAAGAGTGAAGAAGATCATTCCAAAGCAAATTTGTGAGTTTGAGTGGAAGTTAGAGCAATTTCTAGGTGCGCGACGCACTGGGCTAGGCGTGTGACGCATTGGCTGCGCGCGGCACACTGGGCACAAAGCCATAGTGTAAAACTACAAGCACGCAACGCATCAGGAGTGCACGGCGCACTGGGTAAGGCGCGCGGCGCACTGGGTAAGGCACGCGATACACTAGGTTTGGAGCTTGAAACTTGTTTGAAAGAGCATCAAATTGCCTCCTCTCCGAACAAATTTGCAGGTAGGCTCATATCCATTACCTTTGCTTGGCTTTTAAAGGTTAATGTGTTGGGTTCATGAAATTTTTGCCGTAGAAATCCAAGTTTGAAGCCCTCCTTTGTCAATATTGCTGTAGGGTTTGAATGTAAAAAAGTGCTGCAGGGTTTGAAAACAGAGTGTAACCAAGGTTGTGATTGTTTCCCCATTTCCCTTTGTTTCTCATTCCCAAATTCACCAATTATTCTTCCCCATTAATTCCCTCATTAATCCTACCCTACAATCCCTCAAATCCTAGTCCCTCACCTCTATTAAAAAACACATTATCCCTACCTAACATCCCAAAATCCAAGATTTACATTTCCCCTTCCTTCCCTTGTTACATTTTATTTCCAAAGTCCCTAATTCCCTAATGTTTTCCCTTTCCTAATATTCCCTTGTGCATTTGTTTCCCCTTGGTCACAACATTTTTAGAAGCAAAGAACAGTTTACAGTCAATTGTACACACAGTTTATACATCAACATATATATTCTAGCTATCTTGTTTTCAAAGTCATGTCAGAGACCGAGTCATTCTATGAGCAGGAGTATGACAATGATTCTACACCGGAGGTAAATGTGCCACGGAGGTATCACAAAAGTGGCAAAGGTGGTCAGCATGTCAGGGAGGAGCCTACTTCTTTGGCTCAATTGCAGGCTTCCCCACTTGCAATGGATTGTTTTCAGCGTCAATCATGTTTCCAACACTGTGAGATGATCTCACAAACCCAGCATCATCGGGAACTAGTTCGTTTATTTGTTCTACATTTACATGATGGTCATGTAAACCTCGTCGGAGTGAATTTCACCTTGTCACCAGAGACTATTGCCCAGGCTACCGGGATACCAAATATAGGAGAGGAATGGAGCAAATGCCAGCAGTTAGACAGATTCTACTATGAGCCATACATCAAACCCAGATATATGAGACACTTGAGCACAGTTTTTCCTTTCAGATTCCTAAGGGATGAGTTTGCACCGTTGATGAAACTCATCATTCAATATTTCAGTTGCGAGGGCAGATTCTCGCCTCTCTATGCGTACCATGTCCGTTTGTTGATGCATTTCACGAGGGTACATATGATGAACAACATTCCGTACTTCATGTGTTGCAACATAGAGAGGATGGTGACTTTAGTACAAAGGAAGACCCCAACATAGCAACATAGAAGCATATATCATTATGCGTTGATCAAAATCATAGTGATACATCAGTTGACACAACAGGGCATTACTTGGGAGGATTTCATCTCCCTTGACTTCTTCTCAGCGCCACAACCGCTTCCCGAGATAGTTCATGATGAGGGAGCGCCTTCACACCAGCCAGACATTCCTGAGAGCGAGCATATAAGTGCTCCTCCGTATGTGACATACCAGCGAGGCCACAAGGCCTTATTTGCATCTACACGACGAGTACTATCTCCACCCGGGGTGGAAGGGGTCTCGTTGACTCCATCAGCACAACAAGTATTATCTCCACATCATGTGGAAGTGGTCTCACCTTCTTCTTCAGCACAGGTACAGATCCAGGATAGGGGCAAGAGGCCCATGCATGATGAGGGTCCTTCAGGAGGCCGGGACACGGATTTCATTGATATTGATGCGAGCTCTCCTAGCTCGGAGCTAAAGGAGATCATCCGGGAGAAAAGGGCTGAAATGAATCACTGCAAAAGAAATTGCAGATGGCTAAGTGGGTGATAAACTACTTGGAGCAGTGCAACAAACAGCTAGAGGATGAACATACACTTTATGAGCTGCGGCAAATCCGTGAAGATCGAGAATTGGCCCGAAAGAGACCTGGTGATTTGACACCGATTGATTGAGAGTCTATGCTCATCCATGTGAACACTCATCTGGAGAAATTGTTGGCGAAGGAAAACAGAGACAAAGACATGCTTCGTCATATGAAAACTCATTATTGGGCTCGTATGCATGTCTGCAAAGCAAAAATGAAGATTCTAAAGAGACGATTGAGCAAAGCACTAAAACGGCGAAAAAAGCCCGATCCACTCCAAATTTTGGCCGAGGCTTCATTGGCGGGGCATAATACATGATGGAGGGTCTTCACTCTGAATTTGAGCAAATTCAGAGAAATTTTTGTCATTTTGAAAATTTTGTCCTAAAAACAGGTTTTTTGGCTCAACGCGTAGCGCGTCGACGCGCGCGCTTAAGATTGGGACACTTGATGGAGGAAAAATTTACATTTTTGGATTTTTCATGATAAGTTATTCATTCTCAGCTATTGCCAAAGCATTTCATCAAGTTCTG
>APFE030299611.1:92748-106156 GCA_000404065.3 Pinus taeda
AAGGCATCAAAACAATCGCCTATCTTGCCCCAAGTAGACCTCTGCAAAAACTGTGCCTCATCCCCGCACCCAAAATTTCCTTTCCCTTGAATTCAACAAAACTTCAAAAAATCAATTTCAAAATCCTTGTACTTCATACCTAGCCTAAAATTAGTTATCAATTTAGTTATCTCGAGCCTCATTGATTACCTTTTGCCAAGATTGACTCGGAGAGAGCCCTCTCCTGTCCTCGTAGGGCTAGCTACGAGGCTGAGCGTGGTTTGATGTAGCCTTGAGTTTTACCTTATTTTAGCCTAAGGTAGATTTGAGTGCTAATAGATTACAAACAAATGTTTGACCTCGTTTTGTGGGAAAAATAGATCCTGCAGGAAAAATGGATCCTCTAAAGTATCATACAATACTTTTCCAGTTGGCAAGGCTTTAATTCCTGAAGTGCTTGCTTGCTCCTTGGCCAACTTTCTTAATTTGTCAGTGTACTCCAATTGGGTATAAGTTTATCATGGATGACCATAGGACTGGGAACGCATTTATCCCTCAAAATTTGAAATTTGGCCATGAACCTGTCAATTCCCTTCTGCATGTTATGGCATTTTTCTTCCAAGTTAACCATGAGGCTTCTTTTAGTTATAACTTTTTTGATTTGTAGGATAGCTTTAGTCTTATCCTCTATATCAAGTTTGTTGAGGTCATGTCTATTTTTTCTATTCAGAAAAGGGATGAGTCGATTAGCATCCTGAGGCATGTCCCCCAATTCTTCTTTTACTTTCTGAATTGCTTCGGTGGCCACTTTCACCAATTCAGTTTGCTCAAATATAACTTGAATTGATGGCCAAATATCATTGATAGAGTCAATGATATTGGCCTAGAGCATCACTTTGGTCTATCCTAGTGGCTTTTGCAAAGTTATATCCTTCTCTAGGACCTTAATCTTGTCTCCCATCCTTAGGGCTTTCTGTGCTTCTTCTTTCTGCTATATTTGAGCAAGCTTACAATTAGTTTCTAAGCTTGCTACTTTCTCTTTAAGCCTCTTAAGTTCTGTTGCTTGGATGGACATTTCCTCCATGGCTTTCACTAGCTCTGCTGTTTTCTCTGTTGAAGTACATGTTGTTATAAACTCAGTTGTGACTGGAAGTGCCATAGCAGGTGGAGCTGTTGGTGCTAAAGAGGCCGCCAATGTTGAAAGGATTGTAGTTGTTACTGTGGGAATGGCAGTTGTGGAGGTATTGGCCGATTCACTCTGTTTTGACTGAATCAATGTGTCCAATTCTTTCTCTATTTCTTTTAACTGGTTATTTAGCTTGAGGACCAAGTCCATAAGCTCTTCTTGTCCTTTTTGTGTTTCCAAGTTTTCTGTTGTTTGTGGATGATGCAATGGTGGAATTTTGAGTTGCTTCTTCAAAGCAGCTATGTCATCATTTTTATTTTCAATCAACTTTTCACTGGCCTTTACATCTTTGAGATCGTGTCCCAACTCAATGATTAAGTCATCTAAGGACTTGATTATAGTGTATTTTGCTTGTGAATAGGCCTTCTCCAATTGGAACTGAGCTGATATATTATTCATGGAGTTCTACAATTGGTGGGCTACGGTGGCTTTCCCTATCAAGGTGGAGTAAATCGTCTCCCCTATCTGTTTGTGCAACTCAATCTGGTCAGTAGGATGTATGTCCTTTGCCAACACTTCAAAATCTATCTTCTGGAAGTCAACTACTGATCTTGGTTATTGTGTGGTAGGCTTCATGAATGTCATTTGCATTTTGCCTTCTTTCACATCAAAGGCTGACATAAGCCTTGTCTGGTTGGTAGGAGCCATTTTTAAGTATTGTGCATAGCTTTGGGCTTTTAGCCTTTCATTGCTAGCCTTTATTTCCTTGTACTTTTCTCTGATATCCTGGTCTTGGTCAGTTGGCATCCTAAATGAGGAAACTTCCACACTTTGTTGTCTTTCCAACATCTGAGTATGTGATGTGGAAGGTTCTTTTGTGCCTCTAGAGGGAGTAGCATGCTTGCTCCCTTCTCTTTCTATGCTTGTGGCTCCAACTGTTTCTTTTGTGAATTCCTGCTCAGAGAAAGGATTTAACATTTTCCTTTTGACATGTGTTTGCGAAGTTGCTCTACCTGAAGGAGTGGCCTCTTATCTGTCTCTTTTATAATTTTCTCCTCATTTAGAGGCGTTTGAATAGCTGGGGGGGTACTCTTAATGTGCTCTGGTATGTTTGTTTGAGTCAGTTCCTCTGATATGTTTGGTTGCTCTGACTCTTCTGGTACCTGGAATTCTTCTTCTGTTTATTGTTCATTGTGTGCCTGTGATTATTCTTGTGCTTGAGATTCTCCCGACACCTGTAGGAAAGAACCTTCATCAAGCCTCTTCTCTAGATAAATTAGTACATTTTCAACAAAAACATTGGTGCTATCTCTGTCCACTAGAGTATTCTGTACCTATTCCAACTGATTTGCATATTTCTCTATTTCAGGGATTCGGTGGTGAATGTAAGGAGTAATCTTATTTTTCTGTCTTCTATTGCAGATGAAGTCATAGGGGTCATATCTCCACATGAAACTTTGTTTTAGTTTGAGTCTTTGAAGGATTTCTTCTGCTTCTCTTCCAACTTCTCTATTATTACATACAAAGGGGCCTAGTTGATCTTTGGTTATGAGTTGGGCCTTCTTTTTGGCTTTAACAAAATGTACCTCATCTGAGTTGATTATTTTCCTGTAGTACTCCAGAGAAAATAACCTCATTGGGAGGTATTTGCGTAGTTTATATGGGGCCAACTCACAACCGTAGATCCTAATTTCTGTGTGAGATTGGTACAAATACCAATCTCCCACTTTGTGTTGTTTTGACAGCTACAAGATCCTCCTAATGTCTGAACTAATTCTCGGAGGAGGACTTCCTAGCAGTATAGTCACTACTGGATGTACAAAATGAAATCTATGTATGGATATGGGGAATCATACTTATGTATTAAAGGAGTCCAAAAAATTACTGACCTATGATGACCTTTAGTGTCAAGCTTTTAGAGAGTGAATGGGAACTTGTTAGCTTGATAGTATATGAAAAGGTGGTACAAAACTGAAGAATATTTAAACACACTTTCATTACTTATTCTCAAAAATTGTTCATGCATCCTATCAGCTATGTACTTAGCATAATCATACATGAAAGTAGGGGGATGTCTTGGAGTAAAAATGGACATGAAGGCTAAAATGATTTCATATATATACTCACTGGTGGTATAGCCTAAAACACAAGAGAACATTGCTACTATATCCTAACCAAATGGGGAAAATATGGTAGCCATATATGGAGGAGGTTCTGTTGGGACATGCTTTCCCTCTCTGATGAAGGTCTGAAGCATTTCAACAATCTTGGCAGTGGTAAGCTTGGGAAATTTGTCTAGTAGGTCTCCAATTGAAATAGGGGCTAAGTTCTGCCCTGGTTGTAATTGCAGCATTTCATTGATTGACTCGATAGTGATGGTGAAAAGTATGGTGTGGTCAGGGGACATCACTGCTCTTTGATTGGAAATATAGTTTGCATGGAAATAATGGATAATCTCTAGAAATATGTGCACCTCAGGGAATTGATACTTTGGCAAATTAGACTCCAAAAGACCTATTTTATCAACATGGTTTAGGTATTGGTCTCTGTACTGGTAGTACAATTTGATAGGGGATTCAAGGATAGAGGTGTCCTTGATTTGGAAATATTTATCAGCAGGGGGAAGGTGATCCAAGTCCAGGTGAGGAGTGGAAATTGGTCTAACATCCATAGAAATTGGGGCTTCCATTCTTAGTTCTTGTGGATTTAAGAATGGGGAAAAAGGATTTTTCAATCAATTAGGGCAACTGGGTTCCAATACAGAGTAGTCTTGGGTCGTTGTGCAGTCCTTTCACTTAATTTCTTATTAATTCCAAGAAATGCAAGTAACTGGTTCATAAATGAGACAAGGTTTCCAGTGAATTTGGATAAAATACTTGAAAATTTGGGAATATTGACTCTGAATAGGTCGACGGGCGACTGTGCACGGTTGCGGAAAGTCTATGTGAACTGGAGGTGGACTGTGAGTTCAATGGCTTCTTTAGGGTGGCGACTGGACGTAGATTGGCAATTGGACGTCGTGCAATTGTGTGCACGAAGGTCTAGAACTTTAGTTTCACGATAAAACAAAGATTATGAGGTTTTTGGCTTTATTAACAAAGTCAAAATTTGGCAGGCGTTTGGGGAATAGTGGTACTTTTGGCAGTTAGCGAGGTGATGTGATAGTTTGGTGTTTAGCAGGCGGCGGTAAGCATGTTTTTTCGCACCGTTTATGAGTGCTGGGTAGTTTTGGGGGGAGGTCGTCTGATTCCACTCATCGTGCGCCATGTTGCATCAGGGGCCCAAGGGAAAACAACACACTCATCGTGCGCCATGTTGCATCAGGGGCCCAAGGGAAAAAAACACATTTCAGGCGGATAAAATTAGGGTTTCGGGCCCGTGCGAAATCAATGTGGATCGCTAGATTTGAAGGGGGAAGATTGGGTGGCAATCGGTCAATGAAAATGCACGGATGGTAGTGGGGGGAACCAACGGGCAATTAACTCTGTGGTTTTGGATTTAATATGGGATTAGGGTGAGATTAATGCATCAGGTGTGATTTTATTGGCGGAGGATTTGAATTTTAATTAATCGATGATCGATTAATTAATTCATTTGTTGAGTTCGGATATTTACAAAGTTTATATTTCAAACTTCGGGAACGGGGTATTAATATTAAAGTGATTTATTAAATACGTAGGGGAAAAGGGTTATTTTTCGGGAATTAATATATAAATAAAATTAAAAGTTAATATGAACATCGCGAAAAATGGATTTAGCCCTAAGTATAATGTATATTTATAATTCATTTGCTTTTCATAAACACATTATAACTTAGCTAAGTTTTATTTTTGTGGGTTTTTCAAAAAAGGGGTTTACTTGGGGGTAATGGCTTTTCCTTAGGAAAAATGGTGTTTTATCTTAGGAAAAGGGATTTGTTTGGGAAATTGAGGGAGAGTGAAGGGGGGTAATGCTTGTGGGGGGGAATTTTAGTACTTAGGACCTATAAGTCATCGGGCCGAGGGTTCGGTCCCTCCAGAAGTCAGAGAAATTCTCTGAACCCCTTTGACTTTAAGATTTTGGGTACTTGAAACTTATTTTGGGGAATTATTTAAGTAAAAGGTGAAATGAGTGAGGGGAAATTAATCAATTGACTTTGTGGACTTGATGCATGTCCAATTGCTTATTAATACTTGGAATTTTCATGATGAGGGTAATAAATATGCTTTTGTCTAACAATCATCACAATTCTGCAGCCTTTCTACTACTTACCCATCTACTCATCCTACCATTTTTTACTTTTCTTTATTAGGGTGCATTTGAGCTAGCAAACCCTTATCAAATATTTTTCTTTCTTTTACAATGGTAATCTAACTAAATCTAACCTTATTACATCCAAGGGCTCAGATTAAACAGTTAAGCTCCTTTATTGACTCTACCTATCTACTTATCTGCCAAGATTACACTGTTTGGTCAGATTTTATTCTCTATAAGCATGAAATTGAAAGCATGAAATAGCTAAGTTTAAACATTTTGACTATCATGGATTGTGGCATAGGTTACAAACTGCACACAATCATTTATTTTGTACAAAAAGTAAATAGTAGTGGCATTTTGACTTGCACACTTTCATGTCTTTTCTTTCTTGGGGTTCATATTTTTCATCTTTCTTGACGTTTTTTATTATTTTTGTCCTTTAATTTTTCTTTTAGGACATACCCTCTTTACATTTATTTATTTATTTTTTTGACTATGGAAAACATATGCAAAAAATCAAAGGTATATACATATTACAGGTTTAATCTCAACCATTCAAAAATTATGACTCCTATTGGTATAGGAACCTAACACATGGTAAGCCCCAAAACTGAAACATAATAAAATATAAACAGTAAAAGTTATTAATACAACCTAAGGAGCATTTATAACATTGACACAAGCAGTTAGAGGTCTAGGCTAGAGATGTGCTTCGACATCGTTAAACGTAGGAGTTGTCATTGTTTTCCAATGTTACATCCCAGGGGTGAAATCTTGTTCCATGTATGTGAGTGTATAAGATTGTACTCCATGTACCTTTGGGTATATTGGTGGTGCTTCATGCACGCAAAGTATATGGGAATGCTCTCATCGAACGATTACGCATTAGAAAACAATACTACACTCCCACGTACCATCGTGTATATTTTTGGAGTCCCCAATAGGTTTCTATCCATCCATAGATAACTGAGTCTTCCGCCTTGTATATCGTGATACACTGAACTTAATATTCAAGGAGATTGACTACCGTATGTTATGTCCTTGGTTTGCCAAGGTGTATATTGAAGTTCAAGGTTGATTGGTAATCCTTTATACCTAGATTACCCTCTTTTTGATTTATTTATTTTTGTGTTAATAAAATTTATTATCCAATGTGGAAGAACAAAATCCCCCTCCTCGTCGTTTGCATAGAATGCAAAATAAGCCTCCTTTTCCTCTAGAGGCTACTCCTAACCATCGTCCAAAGCATAATAAAATGAAAACTACTGAATCATGAACATCATGAACTACTTCTGGCCCTCCTCCTGATATTGATCAACCAGAATCATCTGTCCCTTTGAGTTTTGAAGTCGAGATTACATCTATTCTTCTTGGTGACACTGACATAATTGAAGCAAAAGTCCTTGAAACTGGGATGTACATGGGTTTATGCTATGGCTGCCATAGTTTTGACTTACTTCTAAATGATCACCTTTCCTCATAAAGACAGGATCGTAGCCATAGATCAACTCACCTTTTTCGCCTGTGATTCTAATGTTACTAGAAGTGTCCCTCTTGTAGGGGAAGCCCTACATTCCTATCAGAATGTTGGAGTTGGATTGTTGAAGGATTAATAACTTATGGGAACCTTTTCGCTCCCTCCTCCTCTCCTTTCTAGATCCCCCACTTCGGTTTCCTATATCAATATGATATCATCCTCTATGATCCCAACTAATCCATGGATTGTACATGATGAAACTGATATCAATTTTTTTGGTTACCAAATGTCGCTTAGCCTTGTTGAGAAAGATTACGAAGCCATCTATTCGGGTTGTCCAGAACATACATTTTCTTCAATAAATTGTGTAGATCAATTACTAGATTATGGCACACCCTCTAATCCTTTCTCACGTATATTCTCTGCCAAAGAAAGCATCATGGATATCATGAGTAAGAGGACAAGCCATGGTGCGGACATCATCATTGTTCCTCCTTCCCAAATACCGTTGAAGATAATCTCAGTGGTGTGTACTTACCTAATCCTATCAAACCCTTTACGAATTTCATCTCCTTTCATGAGATCAAATTTGATAAGAACCTTTCAAATAGTGAAGAAATGATTCCTCTTGATATTTTGATTAAACCAGGAATAGTAAAAAAAATATACATCAGAGCATATTGTTGTTCATTTGAAATTGATATTTATCAATTTCTTTTTCATGAGTTCAGAGATGTCTTTGCCTGGGCATGTGAATAAATGGCAAGTATTGACCCAAACATAGTGGTAAACGAAATTAATATGTATCCTGATGCCAAACTCGTTTGGCAGTGCCTCCATCCAGTCCATCCCAAGAAGGTTGACAGGATAAAAGTAGAAATTGAAAAGATTCTTCAGGCTGGTTTCATATACCCCATTCCTTTAACTGATTGGGTATCAAACATTGTCCATGTCATGAAGAAACATGACACGATTCAAGTATGTTTCGATTATCGGGATGTAAATCGTGCATGTCCAAAAGACAACTACCCAACCCCATTTATTAACCAGATTGTTGATGACTTTGCTGGCTACGAGATTTACTCATTTATGGATGGATTCTCGGGCTATAATCAAATCAACATTCTTCTGATGGACCAACCTAAAACTGCATTTATTTATCCCTGAGGTACTTTGGTGTATAGAAAGCTCCCTTTCGGTTTAAAGAATGTAGGGGCCACATTTCAACGTGCGATGGATTACAATTTTTACGGCATGAAGCATATCGTGCAAAAATATTTGGACGATCTCCCTACTCACTCCAAGTGTCGGGCTAATCACCCCATGCATGTACGATCCATTTTCCTCTGTTGTAGACATTATAACATTTCACTTAACCTACAAAAATGTGTGTTCTGTGTCGGTTCTGGTTGACTCCTTGGTTTTATTATTTCAAAACAAGGAATTCATATTGATTCTTTAAAAGTCCAGGCAATCGTTGATTGCCTATGCTTTCTTCCCTCGTTCATTTATAAAGACTCCAAGGGAAAGCTAACTTCGCAGGGATGTTTTTCCCTAACTACACTAAACTGACCAAAGGATTTACTCACTTATTGTAGAAAGGGATCCCCTTCCATTGGGATGACTTTGCATAAAAAACATTTGATTCCTTGAAAGATGTGTTGGTTTAGGCATCTCTCTTATATCCCCCTGACTATCAACGTGACTACTTCATGTATCTTGTTTCCGCCATCTATACTATAGCTTTGGTGTTGGTTCAAGAAGATGATATGGGAACTGAAAATCCCATTTATTATCTGAGTTAGAACCTAAACAATATCGAGATCTGGTATACTCATGTAGAAAAGTTAGCTTTGTAGTCATTCAAGCTGTCAAGAGATTTCACCATTACATCTTGCTTCGGAAAACTACTGTGACATACATATTGTCACATCAATTGATAGGGGAAAAATGCTCCAAATGGATTGTTATTCTCCAAGACTCTGGCCTAGAATTCATCAAATCCAAGTCGAATAAATCCTTAGTTTTTGCCGAGCTAATGTGCGATCTCCCTTCCCTTGATGTTGAATCTACATTTGAAGATTCCATCCCTGACGAGTCATTGTTTTTGATCTTGTCATCTAACCCATGGTATGGAGATTTTTTGATCTATCTCCAAACCCAGACTTTTCAACCTAATACCTCTCATTCCGAGCAGCGACGTATTCGGCACCAATCCAAAAATTATGTGATTATCGGTGACACCCTTTACTGTAACAACCCTGGTAAAAATTCCATGTAAAATATATAAGGCCACGGTCATGGGACATGTATTTCAAGATGAATGGTGGGAAAAACATCATAGTGGTTGTTCACTTCAGTTATTATGGCTAAGGAAATTGGCAAAGGCAATGACAAAGGCTTTGGAAAGGAAAAATTGAATTTTGGCACATTTATTTATGAAAATAAAGGAAAATAGGAGAAAAAGAAGGTGAAATGTCACAAGTTGCATACGAGGAAGCAAATGAAGGAAAATAATGGAAAATGAAGAAAATAGAGGCCTCATTGATAAAAAGGCTTCTGAGGATTAGTTGGAAATCTTTTGCTCATTTTTGGAGCTCTCTCATTATCCCCTCTCTCTCTCATACTCTTGGACACTTAAGTTTTCTTGAAGCACTCTTGGAGGAGTGTGCCATACTTGGAAGGAGCAAGCAAGGAAGAGCAGGATCAAGCAACTACAACAATTCTTTGCAAGTATCGATTTTCATGTATATTTTCCTTACTAGATTTGGCATGCATGGTATTTCATGTGGTTCTTTTGCTATTATGGCATGGGTTTTCTAGGTGTAAAAGTGTTTTCAGCCTAAACTTTCCATTTCCGAATAGCCATGGTGTGATGGGGTTCTCATGTTTTGGTTGAGATGGATTGTTGATGGATTCGAAGCTGAGTGAGGTGGATATCTAAATGATATAGCACATGGCCTAGTGGTTCCTGAACCAAACTGTGGATCACAGTAAAGCCATTGGCCTAGTAACCCTTGAGCCAGACTGTGGGTTGCGGTAAAACCAGGATTGTGTTGCCTCGGTGGGCCTAGGAATCCTTGCTAGTGAATGGTAGGATATATGGTAAATCCAAGAGGTGTTTTGCTCTTCGTCGGGCGCAATAATCTCAGGTTTGGGATATACAGTAAATCCTAGAGAGTGGGTCTCAGTTTAGGGCCTAGTGATCCGAGATTAGATTACAGTAAAGCTTGAAATAAGAGGAGACAAGAGAATTCCTCATGGTGTAGGTGAAGAAATCTGGTGGTATCCATGCTTGTTTGGCTTAGTGATCAGGTGGAGATCACCGTAAAGATTGTTATTACATATTTATTGTGTTGGCCTAGTGATGCATGATGGATTATGGTAAAGCCTAGTTTCTATTGATGAAGGTGAGGTGGTTTAGCTTGAGACTCCCTAGTTGGTTCTTTTAGTTTGAGTCCCACATTTGTACTTGGAATATGGCATGGGGAAAAATGGTTGAAGAGAGATTTGTCTCAACCATTCTATGGTTGGGTGGAACGTGGTAGTCCCATTGTGGGTTTGGATTTTGCATCATCAATATTAGGTTACTTCTCCTTGTACTTCTATGAATATTATACTAGTTTATGTCTGGATCATATGGCTGTGATTTCGTTGGTATTTCTATTGCTATTAGGCTGGTTATGTATGTGTTTTATGACAATGGCTATGTATGGCTCTCATCATGTTTTTACTTGTAAATGAATGGACAATGTATCTATGATCTAATAGATGATAATGCAAAAAATTATATGAGGGAATAATGGTTCCTAGCAATTCTCAGATAAGTATGAGATCCCTACGCTTAAATCTATTATTTACACCTATAGATTACATATTTATGATATGTTTGACGAAATTCTTGTCATGGCTAGTAGGGGTTCGGTTAAGGGATTTTTCAACTATTTTCTTTTAAATCATTGTTTCCTTGTTATTTTATGGTTCTAAAGATGTCATTCAATTCTAAACAGTGACTTGGGATTTGGACATGAAAAAGTGGCTCAAATCTCAGTGATGCTGGAACAACACTGAGAAAGATAGTCCCTGGACCTTGGCATGTCCTTTCATGAGAGTGTCAAAATCCTCCTGGACGTTGGCAGGCCTATAGCATGAGAGCTTCTAGAGGTCAAGTGGTCAAAAAATTTAGTGGGACCTAGGGGCTAGCTACCTGAGTGGTTGGAATGGTTCCTAGGAGTCATGTAGCTGACGCGATGATATGAATTTAAACAAGAACACAACAAAATACAGAGATAACCATATACACAAAGATGCAGTGGAAATAATACTTCATTTCATTAATGTAAAATACTGAAATATGCTTACAAACAAAAATGGAAATAAACCAGCTGGGGCAATGGTAGCTTATCTATGAGAAGAGATGTGGCAGCTACATGCCTCTGAACTGTGTTACAATGAGGCTCGAAGGCCTATTTATTGTTGAGAAACAATGGAAAACCATAAATATCCAAAAACTTAACCCTAGAAGATGAACGCCAAACTGTGGGCCCCGTTTGGGTAAATTGGTACATCAACTTCCCGAGGTCGTAACTTTGGCATAAGATCTCCGTTTGACACACATAATATCTCATTAGAAATATCTATCCGAGAACTACAAATATGGGAAGAGAAAAATCAATCCATGGATCCATGTTGCTCCCAGGTTTCCCAAAAAATGTCGTTTAGGGCCTCAAAATGGCTCCGAAAGTTCAGGACCCGAAAAACTGCTAAAAATAGTAAACTGTGCTACAATTAAAGAAACTCAAAAGCTGAAAGAAACAATGGTGGGGGTCCAAGTGGACTTCACAGGTGGCCACCAACATCCACCTGGATCATTCCTCCCCCCTTAGGAAGCAATGGTCCCCATTGCATTGAGTTCCTCCATGAGATGAGGAAATTTCTGCTGAACTTGGTCCTTGGTGAGCCACTTGTCCCAGTGAAGGAGTTGGCCTGCTTTACTTGATACAATTGGATATTTTGCTAGCGAGTGTGCTTGATCTGTGTGTCCATGATCCAATCAGTTGCAGCTTGTTCCATGCAATCTGGATTTAACTCTGTGGGTGTGAGTTGTTCTGCAATGTCGGATGTTTCTAGTAATGGTGGAAAGTATGGCCGAAGGCATCGGGTGTGGAGCCTGATTATCTTCTGTATTCAAAGGTTTCAGTCGAATGTATACCCCAGGAAGATTGCACACCCCTTCACGCGAGGGGGACTAATCCCCCCTGGCTGGGGGGTCCAAGGGCCAGCACCCCTGAAGCTAAAAATAGATGTAAAATTGCCTTGTAAAAGTCTAGTAATTTCTAGTCAATCTGGGTTGTTCATTAGGCAGATGATTTGAGAGTAGAAGTTATGTTTAATTTAGGTTTTTTTTCCCTAAAAGGAAACCCCTAATTATATATGATGGAATTGTATTGCGTCTATGTAGATCTGTATTCTGAGTGAGGAAGAGAGACGAGATTGAGAGTGAAGAGGGAGTTGCAGTGGATCTGCTGTAGGTTGTATCTCTTTAATTTGCTGTATAATATAATAAAAGAAGGACTGGCTATTTCCCCGTGGATGTAGCCCAAACTGGGTGAACCACATATATCAGTGTCTCTCTTGTTTTATCCGTTTTTTGTGTTTATATTTCTGCAATACTTTATGTGTTCAATTGCTTTGTAATATATAATTTTCTAACAACTGGTATCAGAGTCGAAGGTCTATTTGGTTCCTGGTTTGAGTGGGAGCAATGGAAAAAGATGGTAGGTTTAGGGTCGAGACATTCAATGGCCAAAACTACCAGTTGTGGAAGATGTAGATGGAATATTATCTGTATCAGAGATATCTGTACCTACCATTGAATGGAAAGACAAAGAAGCCAATGAGTATGATAGACACATAATGGGATATTCTCAACAGAAAGGTACTTGGAACAATACGGCTGTGCCTGGCGGTGTCGATAGCATTTAATGTTTCAAAGGAAACGACAACAAAGGGTTTAATGTCGGCATTGGCTAAACTATATGAAAAACCTTCGGCCTCAAATAAGGTATTTCTTATGAAGTGTTTATTTAATATAAAGATGTCAGAAGGTGGATCTAATGTAGACCATTTAAATGATTTTAATACAGTTACAAGTCCGTTAAGTTCTATAGGGGAAAATTTTGATTTTGAAGTTAAGGCTTTGTTATTTCTGTGCTCATTGCCAGAAATTTGGAATGCTTTATTTATGGCGATTAGTAACTCTGTCTCTGGATCTAGTAATTTAAAGTTTGATGATGTTGTTGGTGCAATCCTTAGCGAGGAAATGTGATGGAAAAGCTCCGGTGAGACATTAGGTAATGCTTTGATTGCAGAGACTAGGGGAAGAAAAATGGAAAGAGGAAAGAGCTCTGGATATTGCAGTAAGTCAAGAAAAGGAAGATCCAAGTCCAGATCGAGGATAGTGTGCTAGAAATGTGGGAAGAAAGGACACCTAAAGAAAGACTACAAGTCTTGGAAGGGAAAAGAAGGAGACGCGCAACAAGAAAACAATCATGAAGTGAATGTAACAGGTGATGTGTTGCAAGATGCTT
>APFE030299611.1:108139-129988 GCA_000404065.3 Pinus taeda
TTGGTGGCTCTCATTATTATGTTACTTTTATTGATGATGCAACCAGAAAAACTTGGATTTATTGTATTCGAAATAAATATGATGTATTTGATACTTTCAAGAAATGGAAAGATTTGGTTGAAAATGAAACAGGGAAAAGGTTGAAGTGTCTCAGATCTGACAATGGAGGTGAATATTGCAGCAAAGAGTTTGATAGGTACTATTCAGAGAATGGAATTCATAGAGAGAAGACAGTTCCAAGAACACCACAAGAAAATGGCGTGTTAGAAAGGATGAACAGGACAAGAAAACTTGGGAGCGTATAGGCAAGCCCGTACTGCAATGGTCTTCGATTCAACTATGAATGGCTAACAAGCAAAAAATCTTGCCAATGGGCTGACTGCAAGGGGTGACGGTGGACATTGGTGGAGTAATGACCCAGACCGACTTCAAAGTGATAGAACTTATCGATGATAGCAATCGTTACCCTGCTTTGCTTGGGATTGATTGGGCCATCGACGTGAAAGGAATCATCAACTTGAAAAGGCGCATGATGACCTTTGAAACAAAGTCACTTCGGGTAGTAGTTCCACTCGATCCAGCGGAAGGGGAGCACTACACAGAACCTGTCCGCAAAGAGGAAAGTAATGATGAACTGGATTTATTTTATTAGATAACGACATAGAACCCCAGTCAGATGCATTATAAAGACAACAAGAGAACCTCATGGGAACGTGAGAGTATCTGCACTATTGATTTTGAGGAAGAGACAGAGCGCTGGAAAAATCGATTGCAGGGAGTTACAACACTCAACTGTAATAGGGTGACTCAATCAGCACGATGTGAAGAAATACACCACCCAAAAGAGTAGGCTACGACCACTGAAGACCAGCTCACGTGTGTAGTACAAGAACTGCCCAATGCGTCAGCAGACAGGGTGCACGCACCAATAGAAGGATCGGGGAAAATCAGATCCATGAGAAAGTTTCGACTCCAAATTGGAAGATATGCACGGTGGTTAAGTTGGCACAAAATGATAGCACGAAGAGTACGGGTGTATGGCGGATGACTGACACCTCAAATAGACTAGAGTGGACCACAGGATCATCAGGCTAGGGAGAACCTTCCCCATACATCCCAATCAGCTACTATAGGCGTAACTCCTCCCACTAGAGACGACATCCGCAACACGGTTCAGTAATCGTGGGCTACCATTTGGTGTGCAAAATGACGACTTGATGAGTTAGAACAAACTGAAGCCCGAATTCGTAACCACAGTATGAAGTTGGACAAATCCATCGAGAAACTTCAATTAGAAGTAGCGGCTCTAGATGAAGAAAAGGAATGGCCCAAGGAAACCAGCATGGCTAGCTTCCCTACCTTGATACAGCTGCACTAGAAACCACAGGGGCACGCACTCCATAATTTCGTGATAGAAGCAGGAGGAAATCTAGGATGCTCGTGACCCAGGTCAGTAAGAAACTGGGGGATCTACGGGAAGGGTTCACCCTTCTGACTATCTATCGAGGGTTCAATCCCAACACCCCAAGCAGTTGGAAGAGGGTGTGCGACTATAAAACAGGATGTTGTACAATGGTGCGATATGACCACTCTCCTGTTGCAGAATTCACATTTGTGACATTGGGGATTTGCTGCTGCAAAGGAAAGATGGAAAGTGACCATTAAAGATACTGCTCATGGTATGATGGTCCATTTAAAGCACCTTGACACAAGTGATGGGCCATTGAGGCAAAAGCAAAACCATCCAAATCGCACTTATGAGCCATCACAAGAACAAGCCGCTAGTTTTCGGGTTCAATCGATATATAAACAGTGCAAAGGCCACGCCACCACATCGTACTGTCTGGCACGCAAATCGGCTCATATTACCTATGTCATGAGCAACGAGGAAGTTGAAAGTAGTCCGTGGTTTCTGGCATTGCCACAACAAAACAAATATGTCATCTCGAAAGCTCAAAGGCCTATCGCTGATAGTCCACAACCAACGTCGCCACAGGAAGCAGAACACTTTAAAACCTCATGGATGTCGAAGACCAAGAAGAAACCTCCACTCCCAGAATTAGTTCGGCAGTCGCCATGACACTTGCAGGTTGACAAGTCCACAATGAAGGAAAAAGATAAAACTATATCATTGATAGCGAGGAAGAAGCAGAAGAGTCTCCCACGAGGATCGAAGAGGATATCTCTGAGGAAGACCATGTACAGCCAGTGTGACGACCCAAGTATATGCCCCCAAGTAAGGGGACAAGCAAGGTACCTACAAACGTGGATGATTTCAATAGTATAATCACTACCCCCTCTCCCTCGAAAGACGTCCCAATAGAAAATTCAATGGTTGGTTGTGTCACCATGATGAAATTCGACGATTGCGACCTTGTAGATCGAACAAAATTTCCCCACCTAATGACGGATGCCTTAATGGACCATACGATGGAAGGCATGGTGACCACTCTACAGCCAAAGGAGTGGCTATGAAAGGTGGATGAAGTTGGATTACTTTGTCTTCTAGCAATTCCGCACTTTCTTCGGCCCCCTGTTACTATGATATTCATCAAGTAGCTGCTATGTCTAGTGCACGAAGATACACTATGGGTTGGTAAACCCGTCTGTATCACAACATAATTTATTCACTGGGTCTCACATCTACCCTGCGCTGGACGAAACCCTCGAGAAATTATGGCCAAAAATAATGATGTGGGAATGATAAAATGACTAAATAAGATGTATAAGCTCGCCAAGGGAACACAAGGGTATGTCATTGATAATATCTCCGACAACACTGTCCGGGTGGCCACTCAGTTGCTGGCAGGAAAAGTAATGAGGAAATGTCAGAGCTCTGATGTCTCTGCTGTAGTTATTGCACTGGATGAAGAATGTGCCACTGGTGAACGATTCAATTGGTCATAGTTTCTTTATGAATAATTTCTATCCAATTGTCGCGAAGTCCAGGAAGAGGGAAAACCATTCTATTATGCGTGGCTGCTACTATCCCTCATGTTGGTTGCTACTGAGTTGCCTGACGATAGCCATTTTCCTGTTTTAACCCCAGAATGGTCAGAAGCCGCGCAATATGCGTCCCTTTGGGTGACCAAGGACGCAAGAAAAGTTCAAGGAATTAAGATCTTTTGGGTATTAATGGACATGACTGGGCATCAGTGGATCAATACGTTACCACTCTTAACAAATGAAGTTTATGAGAGTATGAAGCACATTTCAGAATTCAAAGCAGATATGCATCACGTCTACATCTAGGCGTGGAAGGACCCAGCCTAGACATGGACCCCTCTCCCATTCATGGTCACTAATGAAATTGTTCACAAGATTGTCGAGGCTTGGGCTGTGGCTTGGTGAGGACCCACGACAGTGGAACGAGACGAGGCTGCGATTCAGAAACAAAAAGAGGCAGCCAAGCATGCCACACATCAAAAGAAGAATGAACAGTATGCTGCAGAGGTTAAGGTAGCACGAGAGGAAAAACTCACAGGAACAGACAAAATAGTACCAGGCGCATAGATACCAGCAAAGGACAATGGCACTCAGAAAGAAACTGCTCAGCTGGCCGCAATGGGTACCCCGCTAAAGCACTCAGCCACACCAGAGCAATCGAAGGCAAGAAAGAAATCAGAAACATATAAGCCTAATAGTGAAGTTACCACCCTAATGGAAGACAATCTAAATGACATTGAAAACATTGTTCGCGAAGCTACTTGGGAGGCAGTCGATGAGGCTATGTCGGAGCAGCACATTGTGTTGGGGGAGCTCCAGACACAGTTATGCGAATTGGGATCAAGAATTGCACAAGTACACCCCTAGCATTTCTACATAAGCCTCTAGGATGACGACTATAGAACCATTGCTCTGAGCCCAAGTTTCTCAGTCTACTCCGATTCCAACAGGTGCGTTGGTCATCAACCAACCGGAAGACCGAGTAATACTAGAACGACTTACTAGATTGGGACTGAACATGGTTGCACTCTCATGTGATAGTTTGCAACAACTTCACAAGAGAACCACAATTGAACTTCATGCAAGGGCCGGCCACGCCGACCAGATACTCCAAGAGCAGAGAATTAATATTGAACAACTACGACTCCAACGTGATGAAGCAGTCACCCACAAACAACAGATCAAAAAGGTAGTAGCGGATGCTTGTTTGAGTGCTCAGGTGATAAATATTACAGGGGGCTTGACCATTGAAGCAAAGATTTGTACATTGGTAATGGAGTTTCGAAGAACCAAGGAAGAGGCCGCACGACTGCAGCTCGAGCTCAGTGCGTAGATCGCAGAATTGAAATTGTAGGTCCCACCACCAACGCCTCTAGAGGTCGTAGTACAGTGCCAGAACATTATTGATATGGGGCACATGATGCTTGCATGGTCACTCGAAGAATGTACCAAGTTGCTAACTCAGTCAATTGATATGCTCACTGTCCTTCAGGAAGATCCCACTCTCCGTAGGTTGGAAGCAGAGGTTCAGGAACTTCAACATGCCTACGATTAGCTCCAGGGAACTGCACAGACCATTTCCATCTCACAATGGTTGCCTAAGATGAGGGAGGTGCAAGACCTCAAACTCCAAGCAGAAGCCGCGAGACAGAAGGAAGCCGTGGTAAAAGCTCGTATCTAGCCATGGTTGGACAAAGAATTTTCAGTTTCAACCACCATAGAGCATAAGTTAGCACACATGAAGGTCGAATGTGCTAGGATGGAGGCAGCTGAGATAGAGGCAAAAATATCGGTACAACAGGTGGAACGAATGCAGCGCATGACGGAAGAATTTGTTGCTATACCAGAAACACATGGAAGTTGTTGACTGATCTTCACGCAAAGATGGACGCACCAGATTAGTGACTTGGGACGAGTCACGATGATTGTTTTGTGGGATTGTTGGGTAGCGAAAGCCCCGTGGAATGAGTATGGGGTGCGAAGCCCAGAATTTTGGGTAATATTAGGGTAAAAGACTCCGCGGAAAGCGCAGAGCACGAGCTATAGGAGGTTGAGTCAAAGGGTAGTCCGCTTAAAAATAATGTAAAGAAATAGTACTAGAGTCAGCCCATGGTGGGATCACGGGCCAAGGGAAAGGATAAATAGAAAGAGGCTCTATGAGGGAAAGGCAATTCAGGTTTTGGATTTTTGATTCTATGATGTAATGGGTGAATAGTCTAAGAGCAGTTGTAAGTCCGAGTCGATGGAGTAGGATAAAAAGTAAAGGCTTTGCAGCTATGTGTGCAGAGGCCTAGAAAGTCCACAGCTGTGTGCGCGGACCCCTGCAGCTGACTGCGTAGGGTGGATCTGGATGTATTGTAGAAGGTTGATAATAAAGATAAGTTTCTTTTGAATTATGTGTTGTTTGTGACTGTACTCTTTTATGATAACCATACTGTTATGATTTCTGCATTTGTTACAGTTGAATTCATGTGAATTGGATTAATCTTGATGCACGAAGTAACCCAAAGTACTAAATGTTTGCTTAAAGGTTGTTTTAACTAGATCAAACCAATAATAAGTGATTCAATCTGTAATAAATGTGATAAATGTATTCCGATTTGCATGGATCTAGCGTAGCGCGAGGCTGCAGAACAATGTGCGAATCCCAAACCACATCGAAGACATCCCCAGGGTGCATAAAACTGGTTCCAGCACCCTCCCCTACTACCTCGGATGAGACCTTAGTTCGCGCTTCACAGGTTGTTGCCGAAAGGGCCGGTAGTTGCGGGATTTGTTTGGCTAAATAATTCTTCTGAACCTGGGTTAAGCCCATATAAACCAACACTCAGTATGAAAAAAAATCAAAAAGCTCAAACTTGAACTCCTTTGTAAAGATCCTACTGTCACCAGGTTTGACAAGTTATTCCATAAAAAGAAATTGCAATAAAAATAACTTCCTAAGTCTATCTCCAAATCATCCTCCCCAACAACGACACCAAAATGTTGGGTCTAAAATGCGAATGCAAATTAGAGTTTCATTTACTGTCAACCCGGGTAAGTAAAACTTCGAGGATCATCCAATATATATGGACTTAGAGACAAACTAAACTAAGCTAAGTGAGGAAATATTAAAGCTCCCTTACAAGAGACTGTTCATTAATATTTCTAATCAACTATTTAAACTAATGAAATTGAAGCTCTTAAACATAATTTTGATTGATAGCATGAAATATTAAAGCTATCTTACAAGAGACTATTCATTTATATCTCAAGCATATAAATCGGAAACTTAAACTAATGAAATAAAAAGTTAAATAACAAATCAGATTCATTGAAGGAAACATTAATACTTTCTTACGAAAGGTCATTCATTAATATTTTCAGACATATGAACCTAATAATTTAATCTAATGAAATTCACAAACAAACATAAAATAAAAGCTTACCAAAACAAAAGCATACTTGCTAGGCAATGGGGATCCTTCCAAGGATTCACAAGCACACCAAAAGAGAAGTCAAATGTAAAGGATCAAGGAAGCTCCATTTTATTCATCATAATTTTCAAAGTACAATGGCTAAAAGCTCATATGATCCTAACCAAAACTATTCTAAATTCTATTTAGATTAACATTAGTAGGTTACAATGAAGGACTAGGTTCTAAGATTCTAAAAATATTAATATTACAAATGAAGATTAAGATTACAAATGAAGGAGATAACACTCCTATTTATACAAAAGCTATGATAACAAACTCATAAATGTAGGTCCACTATTCCCTCCTTTGATCCACATATTTCTCAACCAATGATGACACATAACCCTATCCTCCATGATCTCCTCCATGAGGTCCATGATCTTCTCCATGAGGTCCATGATTTCCTCAAATTCGAATTTGAACATAGAATGCCACATAAAGATGCCTTGGAAGCTTCCTTTGTACCTACACATGTCAACAAACTCATTCTAATTGTTAGGTATAAGTATATGGATATTATTTTCTAAAGTTAAACCACAAATTCACTTAAAAATACTAAGAATTAATAATGTTTTGGAAAACACAATGGTAACCCATTTAATGATGAAAGTGAAGCTGATGTGGTGACATGGTGGTGGAATAGAGGTGAGAAAATGTGTGAATGGAGTGAAAGTGGATGTATTTTAAGGATAACTTTTAGGCCCAACATGTAATTAAGACATTAGCATAAATTAATTTAACACAAGAGGAATAGAAAGGATCCGTGTTACTGCTAGTGTTTTTTCTGATTCGAAATCAAGATCCAATGCTTGTTCATTCCATGACCCATGTTCTATAATTTTTTGATATCAAACATATAATTTAAAAATTCATAGAATGATTTTCATTCCTGTTATCTGTCTTACAAGAAGCCTCTTTCTTTTGTGCATCACAAAATGAATTAAAAAAAATCCTTAAACACATTTTTTCTTTTTTGAAGACTTAAGTTAGAGGCGAGATCTAGAAAGATTTTGTAAAAAAAGTTATAACCTCCTGACTACCCGACCTTTTGACCAACCGACTAGCAAGTTGAGGTGACTATGATTTCTTTTTATGAATAATCCACATGACCTCCCGACCTCAGCATTGCCCGACTATGTAAATACATGACCTAATGAAACCACCGACTATGGGATAGTCAGGGTCGTGATAGAATAAATGAATCATTAAAATAAATAAATAAATAACATAAAAAGGAAGAAGAAAAAACACCAACTGTCTGAGCTCTTGATTGTACGATTAGCTTAATAAAAAAAATCTCTTGATTTGTGTGCAGTGTGCTTTTTTATATAGATATTCAAAATTTTGTGTTTCATGTTCAGTTGATTCTTTGTTAGACAATAATAAATTTCCTTATGATTTCTTGATTCAGGAAAAGAAGAAAAAATCACTTGCTTACGATAAATTAATGAACACGTTTAGTTGTGATCTTTTCATATTTTAAATTAAATTTTAAGAGTTTAGGGTGCTTTTCCTACATGTTGTTTTCTAAATCTGGTTTGAAGAAACATTGAATTAAGAAAATATAGTACCGGTTTCAAAAAATACCGTGTAACTAGAATATCATTTTACAAATTCTTGAATTCAATTTCAAATTTTAAATATGGAAAACATATATATAATGTGTTACTGTTCACACGTGATTAAATGCGGAAAAACCACCTGACTGCTTGATTGCCCAACCAACCAACTGCCCTAGTACTCGTCCGAAAGACAAAACTTGACTATGGTATAGTCAGAGTCGGGTAAGAACAAATCAATCATAAAATAAAAAAATGGCCGACCGCTCGACCTCCCAACTGTATGATCATCTGATTAAAATATTACTTTTATTAATTTGTGTGCAGTGTGATTTTTAATAATGATTTTAAAAATTCCCGTTTCACGTTGAATTGATTATTTGTTAAATCAATAATAAATTTTCTAATGATTGCTCGATTCCCGAAAACAAAAATAGGTGGTCTGTTTACAGGAAATTAATGAACACATTCAATTGCGATTTCATGTTTTTCTAAACAAAATTTTAGGATTTTAGGCTTTTCTGCCTGCATGCTCTTTTCTTGACTTGTTCGAAGAAAAATTGAATTAAGGAAACCCAATATTATTTTAAAAAAACTTTGTGTAAGCATAATGTTATTTTTTTAGAAATTCGTGAGTTCAATTTCAAATTTTAAATAAGAAAAACTTATATATGCTCTATTAGTGTTTACAAGTCATAAAATCGCAAAAAAGGGAAACTCTCTAGTGACAAATTTAAGATTTTAAGGTCTTCTACCTGCATGCTCTTTTATTAACTCTTGTTCGAAGAAGAATTGAACTAAGGAAACACAATGCTAATCTCAAAAAATTATGTGTAAGCATAATGTTATTTTTTTTAGAAATTCCTAAATTCAATTCCAAATTTTGAATAATGCAAACTTATATATATATATATATATATATATATATATATATATATATATATATATATATATATAATATATATTATATATATATATATATAAATATATGCTCTCTTAGTGTTTACAACTCATAAAATGTCAAAACATGGAAAATCTCCAATGACAAATTTAAGATTTTAGGGTGTTTTGGTTGCATTCTCTTTTCTTAAATCTTGTTCAAAGAATCACTGAATTAAGGAAACACAGTACTAGTTTCAATCTTTTTGTGTAAGCATAATGTTATTTCTTTTAGATATTCTTGAATTCAATTTCAAATTTTAAATAAGAAAAAGTTATATATTGTTTGTTACTATTTACAAGTTATAAAATGGGAAAAAAGGGAAAATTTGCAGCAACAAAGCAACAAATGGATCAAATTAGAGAAATCATTAAGGGGATGGATGATCCACCAATAGAGAAACTCAACTTCAATGCATTACTCATCTCAGATTCAACTTACAAAAGACAAAAAGCAGGGATGATGAGCTGGGAGGAGATATTTGAATTCTTTGAGCAAAGACAATGGTTAAAAAACATAAGAACTTAAGTATTAATGGGGTTTCTGCAGTGCATTATATTAGATATCATTTTTTAGGATTCAATTGCATTAAGTAAGTCATTCATGTATGACCATTTCCATGAGAGGTAGTCGTAACTGACTAATTTTTCATGATTTTTGAATAGTCCACTTAGCACTCATTGCATCGGGTGATCCTCATATGGGTGAAGAAGTGAGGTTGAAACTAGTGAAATGAATCACATAGCGTCAATCATCACTTCCGGAGCTTGCACCAGTAACCAGGACTTCCCTGGAGGTCACCCATCCTAGATCGCCTCTGGCTCAAGCGCGCTTAACTGTGGAGTTTTCCCCACAATCAAGCTTGCTTAGCTTGCTACCCCATTTGCAAAACCTTAGCAAGTATTGTGCCTCATGAACCATTCAAGTAGAGTTCCCTTCTCTCTTTTTGAATTTAAGTATTAGGGGGGTTTCTACAGTGCATTATATTAGATATCATTTTTTGGGATTCAATTGCGTTAAGTAAGTCATTCATGTATGACCATTTCCATGAGAGGTAGTTGTAACTGACTAATTTCTCATGATTTTTGAATAGTCCACTTAGCACTCATTGCATTGGGTGATGGTCAAAGGGGTGAAGAAGTGAGATTGAAACTAGTGAAATGAATCACATAGCATCAATCATGACTTCTGGGGCTTGCACCCGGTAACCAAGACTTCTCAGGAGGTCACCCATCCTAGATCACCTCTGGCTCAAGTGCACTTAACTGTGGAGTTTTCCCAACAATCAAGCCCACTTAGCTTGCTACCCCATTTGCAAAAGCTTAGCAAGTATTGTGCCTCATAAACCATTCAAGTAGAGTTCCCCTTTTCTAAGGTTTTGCAAATGGGGTAGCAAGCTAAGTGGTCTTGATTGTGGGGAAAACTCCATTGTTAAGCACACTTGATCTAGAGGCAATCTGGGATGGGTGACCTCCTAGAAGTCCTGGTTACCTGGTGCAAGCCCCATAAATGGTCATACATGAATGACTTACTTAACGCAGCTGAATCCCAAAAAATGATATCTAATATAATGCACTACAAAAACCCCCTTAATACTTAAATTCAAAAAGCGTGAAGGGAACTCTACTTGAATGGTTCATGAGGCACAATACTTGCTAAGGTTTTACAAATGGGGTAGCAAGCTAAGCGGGCTTGATTGTGGGGAAAACTCCACAGTTTAGCGCACTTGAGCCAGAGGCGATCTATGATGGGTGACCTCCCGGGAAGTCTTGGTTACCGGGTGCAAGCCCCAAAAGTGATTATTGACGCTATGTGATTCATTTTACTAGTTTCAATCTCACTTCTTCACCCCTGTGAGCATCACCCGATCCAACGAGTGCTAAGTGGAATATTCAAAAATCATGAGAAATTAATCAGTTACGACCACCTCTCATGGAAATGGTCATACATGAATGACTTACTTAACGCAATTGAATCCAAAAAAATGATATCTAATATAATGCATTGTGGAAACCCCCTTAATACTTAAATTTAAAAAGAGTGAAGGAAACTCTACTTGAATGGTTCATGAAGCACAATAATTGCTAAGGTTTTGCAAATGGGGTAGCAAGCTAAGTGGGCTTGATTGTGTGGAAAAATCCACAGTTAAGTGCGCTTGAGCCAGAGGCGATCTAGGATGAGTGATCTCCCATGAATTCCTGGTTACTGGGTGCAAGCCCTGGAAGTGATGATTGCCTCTATGTGATTCATTTCACTAGTTTCAATCTCACTTCTTTACCCCTGTGAGCATCACTTGATGCAATGAGTGCTAAGTGGACTATTCAAAAATCATGATAAATTAGTCAGTTATGACTACCTCTCATGGAAATGGTAATACATGAAGGACTTACTTAAAGTACTTGAATCCCCAAAAATGATATCTAACACAAGAACTATTGAAACAAAGAACAATCAGTTTAAAATAATCAAAGCAACTAAGTTACATGAAGTAGCAACTAGGGCCATAATTTTTCCCTATTATGACATGGTTTCATGGATTCTCTCTCATGTTGATATTAAAACCCAAACAATATCAGACCATTAAGAAATTATCATAGCCTCCTGGAAAGTTGAAGTCTTATCACCCATATATAAGCTCAGTCCCTTGGAAATCCCCCTTAATGATGAATTACTTTATAAGTTTCAAAGTAATGTCTTGAATAAATGTCAATAGAATTATGATATAGTAATTGAAGACTGGTTGAGAGAAGAAGAGGAAGGTTTCAAGCTCAAAGAAAAAAAGGAGTATCCGATAGCTGTTTTTAAGAAGCCTGTTAGATGTCTTATTAAAATTCTAACCATATTATATGGGGAACAAGATCCTGAGCATTGTAAAATTAAATGGATCCCAATAATCCGTAACTTTTTTAATGAGGGAAAATACCTAAACTGGGCTGACATCTTGTCCCATAATATCACAAGTTCATTAAAACTGTCATTATCATCTCCCCCCAGGTTCAAATATATTTTTTGTATGTCTTCATATTTAATATGTGTTGTTAGTGCCTCGGTTTCATTCCCACTCATGAAATGGAATTACCCGTTTGATCAGAAACTACCGACTCAAAATTATTCTCCTATTATATGGGAGTCTAATTTTAAATACCATTTTTATGATATTTTCCATTATGCCTTGATTCCTTTATGTGAAATCTTGTTTGGAACAATACCTCCCAGAATAAGTGATAATTTGAAAGAAGGCCTAGAATCAATAGGTCACTAGTTTGTTGAAGAATTATTTTCCTACGTTAGAGTTTTTGGAAGTGAAGTTGCTCCCCATCTTTTGCCCTGATTTATTCAGGAAAGACTTGCTTTGAGAGAAGTGGGTAATCAGGTTTTTTTTAATGGGCAAGCCAAAAAGTTGAGTAAGCTACAAAAGAAACTCTAGCTTAATTTCCCAATCAAGTTTGGTGACATCAATATCTGAGACAAAGGGCATGGAATCAAAGAAGTTGAAGAGCTTGAGGAAATTTGGTTCTTTCCTTTGCCTCATTATAACTATGATCCTGAAGGTGTCATTGGAATTCATTATATAACAATCAGTTATATAAAAAAAGTTATTCATTTAAAACCCCCTTTCGATGATATTTTTATAAACATTGATGATTTTCAGGAAGTTGTTCAAAGAGCAAAACTCTTATATAGTCAAACAAGACAACAATTGCAAGACTTTAGGGAGAAATTGTTTGAAACTTTCCTAAAGGAAAAGGATCTCCATCTCAACATTTCATTCGAATAGTTAAAGTCTATTGAATTTTTGCAGTTTAATTTCAACGAACTCACTTCAGAACTTTCTATTATTTCTCAAAAGGGAAAAGGGGTAGAAATTGAAGAAAAAAGAAGGTTTTGTTGTCACAGGTAAAGAAGTTGAAGTCACAACAATAAAAAATTTGAAAGAGCAGCACGAAAGTACAGGAAGAGCAAAGACTCCAGAAAAAAGAAAAAATAATTGAGCAAGAGATTATTGTCACTAATTATCTTGAGAAAACAAAGAAAAAGAAACTAGAAACAACATAAGTCAAACAAAGGCAAGTAGATAAGGAGAAAGAAAAAAAATTATCTACTGAAACCAACACCAAGGAAAATGAGGAAAAAATGGAATCATATAACCAGTTGGATACTATATCTGCCATATCGCCTCAATCATCAGTAACACCGATTTCTACTAAGATTCCTTGGGAATCATTCTTGTTTAAACATGTTTCTGAGTTAGAGCCAGTTGCAGATACTATCCCTTCTTTCATTGATTATTATTTTAATATTCAAACAAAATTAGTTGTCAGAAGAACAAATAAAAGGAAATATGATACTCTGGAGACTATATCTAAATTCAACTGGTAGGCTCAGGGAGATGTAAAAGGAAAAGATCAAGAATCTTCTCAAGCTTTAAGAGATTTTTTTTAATTACGATCAATATCATTTGAATGAGCTTGCAACTTCATATGATGATAGTTTGCAGAAAATTAAAGTTTTGGAGGAAAAATTGAATAAAAATGAGTTGTTCAATGAAGAAAACTGGCAGCGGAATTCTGCCACTTTCGTTCAAGGATTTGTTGTAGAAAGAGAAAACCTACAGAATAAATTTCAGAAACAATTGAAGTAAGCAAATGAAAAATATGAACAAGAGATTCAAGAATTGAGAAAATTACATTAAGACCAATTACCCGCATCTGGAAGCAAGAAGTATAAAACATTTCCGTGATTATTGTCACAACTTTGAAAGAGGAAATTGAATCTCTTAAATATCAACTCAATGAGAATCAATAGGCAACACAGAGTCTCAATGTTTTCAAGGATAAAGATTTAAAAGTTTGTCTAATTTTAAGGAAGAATCAATCAAACTTCTATAAAAATATGGATAAAATTTCAATATTTTATTAAGAAACTACATATTTAAATGAAAAAATTGGTTCATTGGTAGAAGAAGACAAATCAATTAAAAACAATTTTTTTGTCTATTCTTGACTAAGAAATCTAATGAAAATCCTAAAGTTTCTAAGAGAGATAAAAGAGTGATTCTTGCATCCTTAAGTTGTAGGGAGGAAGAGAAAAAAGAAATTAGAGCATGCTTACTAACGACATATGAGCAATGTTTATCAATTTGGGGAAAATGAATAGACTTTATAGGAGAATTTGACCTATCAGGTGGGAAGTCATTAAAGGAAGAAATTCTAGGAGAATTAAAATAGTCTACAAAAGATATTATTGCTGAGGACCAGGTAGAAATAAAAAAAAACATTAATGTTTGGGAACAACAAAGTCTCCATAAATTTATGCAACTACCTTTTGAGCAAATCAATCTTATTACCAAGTTTGAGGTCAAATATCATAAGAATAAGAAAAAGGTAAAATGATTAATTTCCAACTGCCAGATCAACATAAGTAAATTTCCTTCTATTTATTTCTTTGCACTGTATGAGATATATTTACAATGGACAACTAATATCCAAGTACATGCACCTCACTTTCTACTTAGTATCAATTATGAAGATTCTGAGGAAGAGGAAAGGATGCCTTCTTTCCTGCCAGATATCAATTAAACAAACATATTTTTAGAGTTGAGTATTTACTTTCAAAATATATATTGATTTTCATGTTTCAAGGTCTCTTTTATTATTTTAAAGTATTTATAGACCTTTATGTGTTGGTGCAAAGGGTCCAAAATCAATGAAGGCTATAAACTTGAATGCTTTTAATCAATTTTGAAGTACTGCATTTTTTCAAAACCATTTTCAGTTTTTATGTGTGATGACCTATGACATTTATGTCAGTACATGATTTTAATTACTTAATAAATGTCTCTAATTTTACTCTATGACTTATGTTTTTTGATTCCGAATTAATTCTGTTTAAGAATCCTTATGAGAATTTTGCAATTTACATCTTTTTATGACCAAGAATTAAAAATTGTAGATTTACTTATTGCTAGTTGATCATTTTTCTTTTTCCTATGGAAAAATTCATAATTTCACTAAGATTAGAAATTACATTTTGTAGATGCATATTCATATTCAAAAAATATTTAAAAAGAGTCTATCGTCTTCTGGAGAAGCAGCAAAGCTAGTTACCTAAATCCACGCAAGGAGGTAATAGCCCAACAAAACTGTGATATGAATCCAAGCAGTATAGCATGCAACCGACCAAAAAGAAACTTGTTACCTTGATCCACGCAGAAAAAGTGATGCCAGAATAGGAACATATCTCTCCAGTCCTTTGGCATTTGGAGGGGTTAACATTCAAACCAAAGTACTGTGCTAATAAAAAATTTGATAGCAGCATTCCAGTCTAGTAACAGTGATCAAAAATATAGTATCAAAAGCTCTATAAATTAATCCATAATGTCCATAAACTGCCAATGATAGTATTAGTAATGGGCTCTATTATTCTATTCTCGGATCATCCAGATGCCCAGCTCCTAGAGCGCAGCTTCTTTGGAAAGGCAGTCAGCATCTGTGTTCCACTCCCTGTAGATGTGATTACATGTAAAATAATCAAAATGAGTTATCAATCTTAGAGTCTCATCCAGAATGTGTCTCAAAGAGTATGACCGACAATAAGAAATTTTATTCAACCAGTCACAAAATATTTTAGAACCCCTAAACAGTTGTAAAGCATGGAAATTCCTCTCCAAATCAAATCGAATAATGTGCATTGTTGTTGATGGTTCAACAAAATTATTAGTGCCCCTCCTTAATCCCATGAGCAAAATATATGAGTGCTTCGCTGATATATGAAGAATGGCACCCCCACCACAACCGTCTTCCTGTGCGGCCCCATCAAAGTATGCCCATGGCATGAGGGGGTCCATCTGTTCCTGAGTAATGATCTTGGTTCGAGGGGGAGGGGGTCATCGGGGATGAGATCATAGTATGCCATGATCTTTGCAGCTATTATAAGCCGTTTGGGAAGAGTATTCTGAAAGATGAAGAGATTGCGGGCTATCCAGACAGCCCACCAGAACAGCAAGGGGAGGTTTCGCAATTTGTGGGGTGTGACTAAGGAATACCAAGAGTTCCAGGCCTCTATCAGAGAGTCTTCTAGCCAGTTACATGGTGGGGAGGCGACAGATGTTACAAGGTCCCACAACTTGCGAGCTTCAGGGCAATTCAGAAATAGGTGGGATGCAAATTCACTATCATTGTTGCAAAGATAACACCAGTGAGGTCCATGGTAAAAACACTTCATTAGATTATCCCCCATGGGGATTTTATTTCTCAGTATACACCACATTAATAATCTGGATCTGGGAGGCTTCTTTAGCTTCCAAAGGTGTTTCCATAAGGAATGAAGGACTAGTGGTTTCCTCGGCTCCGCCAACACTAAGTATCCATCCTTTGGAGAATATCTACCCAATTTAGCCGATGCGCAGATGAGCTCATATTCACCATTGATAATGTGAATATGCACCTCCAAGAGAGCCTGCGTAAAGTCCCTCCAGGTCTGCTGCCATAGAGGAGGCATGTTAAGCTGGAGGCCTGATTTCCAGGCTTGGAAGAGGAAAGTGGAGTTTGCCTCATCTGCAATGTGTGCAACGTGTGTAACGTTATGCTCTCGGAGGTGCATGAGAAGTTCAATTGGCAGTCTATGCATGTTCCCACACCCAATCCATGGGTCGATTCCAATACAAACACTGAGTCCCGAATGAATCCTCCAAGTGAGGCCTATGCGAATGGGGTCCAAAGCCTTCAGGACTGCCTTCCGAATAATTGAAATATCGGATGTGATTTTGAACGATCTCCTAATCCAGTCCAAGATCTGTAAAGGGGCGATATATTTTGAGGAAGCCACTCTCGTCCACAAGCTTTCAGAAGTGACTAGCTACCAACCAAGCTTAGCTGCCAGAGTTGAGGAAAAATCATCAAGTTTTTTAATTCCCTAGCCTCTCCATTTTTTAGGAAGAGTGATGGCATCCCATTTGACCCAAGCAAAATTTATTCCTGACTAACTACCCCTCCATAAAAATCTGCAATAGAGTGCTTTAATACTTGACAAAATTCCCCTTGGAATCCATGCCAGGGACATCCAATAAATAGGGGTTGCTTCCAAAATAATCTTGATGAGTGTGAGCCGGCCAGCTCAAGATAAATATCTGAGGTACCATAAGCTGAGTCTTTTCTCCAACTTGGCTATGAGCCAAGTCCAATAAATTATCTTGTATCTAATGGGTTTTAAATTATACCCCAGATATTTCAGACCATCATCCAATCCTATCTGTGCAAAGTGGAACCGATGGAGAGGAAATTGTATTTCATGCTGGGTATAGGCTATGGCAGTTAGAGTATATTTTCCTTCATTAATTGTCATCCTTGTGGCTTTCTGAAATAAGGAAAAGATAGCTCTAATGATTATCAAGTCACTAACGCTTCCATTGAGAAAAATCAAAATGTCATCCACAAACAGCAAGTGCGTGAGCGTGTAACCCTCAGTAATCATTATACCCTTTATTCTGCCTCTCCTGTATTCCTCTTTGATTATCCTGATGAGCCCCTCCATGATCAAAATAAACATTAGCGGTGAGAGTGGACAACCCTGCCTCATCCCTCTTGCCGATAAGAAGAATGGAGATGCATTTCCATTAATCGAGACACTAAATGAGATATTAGTGATGCATCCCATAATCCATTTAATAAAATTGAAGGGTAACCCAAGATGGGTTAAAAGCATTCTTTAGTACAACCAATTCACTCTGTCAAAAGCTTAGATAAATCTACCTTCAAAATCATACCTTTTCTTTTTTTGATGTTGAGCGCGTAAAACTTCTTGTTCCATGCCAATCGCCTCATGGATCTACCTGTCTTGAAGGAAGACGAATTGTTCAAGCAATATGTGCTTCGATAAGATGGGTTTCAACCTGTTTGCTATAATTTTGGCTATAATCTTATACAAATAGTTATAGAGAGAAATAGGGCAGTATTCACCAAAGGAAGATGGATTATCAGATTTTGGGATGAGAGCTATAAAAGTGGAGGTTATGGCAACTTCCAAACGTCCAGTAGCCCTGGATTCCTCAACTACCCGAAGGAGATCAGCTCCTATTAAATCAAAATAGGTCAGATAGAACTCGATAGTCCAACCATTAGGTATCGTGCTTTTGTCCTTTTTAAACCATTTTAAAGTGGCCTCTAGCTCCTCTAAAGATACTTCTTGCATCAGATCATTGCCTTCATCTTGCTCCACAAATTTGAGGAAAAGTTGGTCAAATCTGATGATTTCTGCCAAGTTTGCTTTCCTGGGGTCACTGTAAGATTTCTTGAAATGAGAGTTGGCTAATGAGGTGAGCTGGGGGAAAGTGTTGGTCGTTTGTCCCTATTCGTCCTGAAGTTTCCATATGGTGTTAATCGCTTTCCTACCATTAGCAAACCTTTGATAAAATTTAGTTTTTGCATTCCCCCTCCTGCATCCAAATAGCCCTGCTCCTCAGCCTCCAAACATCTTCCCTATCCTTAAGAATTTTTCCACGGGCCGTGTAGAGGGATGTGATTTTTCCTTATGCTCATCTATTGGCTGAATAAATCGATCTTGCGGACAAGACCGATCTCCCTAGTACCAGAAGATAGTCTAGCAACAAACAAACAAACAAATCTATCTTTCTCTAGACATATGTGATTTATGAATAAATACTATAGAGGTGTTAAGACCCTACCTCAAATCCAACGCTTGTTCGTAGTAGCCATCTTCCAATTCTTCAAAAGAGTTACCCTTGAGAACCTACAATCACAAACAAGCAAACATCAAATAGCACCTGCATAGAAAATATCATAAATCATGTCTATTATGGTGATAAAGGAATCCATAAAATAAACCATGAACCAATAGCTTATTGAGAAAAACAAACTTATTTGTATTAAATTTGAAGTAGAAGAACCTTACAACCTTTTCAGCCTTGATGTTGAACAAGCTCTTCCTGGGGTCTGAAACAGGAATTTCCTTTACTTTGATAAGCCTTACACTCTTCCAAATGAGATCATAGAGGTATGTAATCTTTCCTCATAAAAACTCAACTAAGAAGACTAAGTTCCAACAGTATTTCACCTCAAAAATATTCAGCTTTTTAACCTCCCTAGTAACCAGATTAATGCTTCATTTTATAGTGTAGAGGAGGAGGTTACAGGTCCACCTATGAAGGGATAGAATCCTCCTTCAAAGGGATAAGCTCCTCACATCAAGGGGTTAGCTCCTTAAGGTATGGGATGCATGAACCTTAAGAGAGCGAACTTGCCACCTCAAGATTCCTTCTAGAAGCTTTTAGAAATGACTGAAAGTGAGTTTTTAGAATATACTCGTACCTTTTAAATTTTACAGGGGTCCGCACCCATAACATAGAGACAGAGTGGTCAGGTGCACAGGAGACATGACCATTAGGTGCGGGACTGTAGTTAATGCAAAGAGAAAGTGCGGAACCAGAGTTTAAGAGACTTTTGAGAGCTTTCTCTTATTTTCAAGGCTTGATATGAGGAACTGAGGCTCAAGACTTGCAAAGGAGGAAAGTATGAGTGGTAATGGACTCACATAGATTGCAGAATGTCAAGGTGACAATTTTTAATGCAACAGATTTCCCCTAAAGTGTGAAGTCTGTAATAGATGAAGATAGAGTCAGGCATTTATGAAGAGTGAAGTACTTTATCATTTCAAGGATCATCTTGTGGACACCCTAGTCAAAACCTGTAAAAACATTCAATGCAAAATATATGTATGTAGACATATCATCCCTGAGGTAGGCATTCCCATACTCAGATCAAAACTGACTAGAAAACTAACTAAACTATTCTGATACATGAATGACTTTGTAATACATCAATAGTATAGACACATGTAGATACAGTATGGACGCAACCATCTGTTTATGAATAGTCCACTGTATAATGAATAACAAAATTCCTTTCAACCTGAATGGTAGAAACTAGATCCAGGGTCTTGATTTCTGCTTCCCGAACTAGTACGATTCTATCCATGTGAATAAATGTGTCAAAGTCGAACATGGTAGAAACCACTTGATTACTAGTCAATGATGTGAACTATTAACAAGTGTGACAGAAACAACCAGTAATGTCAATGGCTCTCAAAGTAATTAGTACAATCCATGAAATGTGAATAAATGAGCCGAAGTCAAACATGTCATTGAATCCTTTGATCAAAGGTTAATGATGCAACCTATCATCAAAGGTGAGAAACCTGCCATTAGGGCATGCAGATTTCAAGGTACTGGAAATTTCTAGATCAACTTCCTAGATAATGAGCTGATGTTGATATAAAGTGATCCATCGTAGTCAAGCCCACAATGCGAAATCATAGATCAAGTTTTGAAGAAATATATCGGCAAGGACTGATTAAGGGATGGTCAAAATGGATGATAGATAGTTTGCAAATGAATGGTTTGTTTGAATTGATCTCTTGAACACATAACGACACTGCAGATGGCTTGGTGACGATTGACCCAAAGCTAATACCCAGAAACTAGCTGAAGACTTTCAATGTGGTTTGATTAACTGTTAGGTAAAGGATTTTTCAACCCAGGTGAATGAAAAGTGTTGTGTTCAAGAGTGGTTAATGGCTTTTCCAAAAAACAAAGTGTAATGAACAGGTTCATTTTTCTCTCTTTTCCCCCACCATTTTTGGCAAGTAACTTTTTATTTTTGACAAGCTTGAGGAGGATAACATTTGCTTGTTTATAAGCTCATCCTTCGGATGAGTCCAACTTAATTTAAAATTTGAACCTTAAGAAGGAGTGGTTTGTTCCTATTTAAAATTGAACAGGTCCTTTACCGTTAAATTTTAACGAGTCCAGTATAGGAAAAATCAGTGTTTTTCAATTTTAGGGAGTCAGAAGAAAAACTTAAGAAAACTCCATGGGGGTCCTTTTTTGTAAAATAATCCCTCAGGTCTGAAAAAGGATAAAATAATACAGGAGGGATGACATTTCCAATACTTTAACGAGCTGGAAAGGACAAGCGCTCGACGATATTTTATATTTAACGAGTTTGAAAAGGGTTTAAAGAGGAGTTTATTCTGGTCATGGTGACAAGTCCAATGTCATATGGGTTTAACGAGTCCGACATAGGTAAAACGCGGAGTCCTTTTCATGTTTAGAGAGTTTGAAAAAGACATGGAAAAGAAAACTCCAGGGGGGTCCTTTTTTGTAAATTTGTGTCCCTCGAGCCTGAAAAAGTATAAAATAATATTTGAGAGAACCGCTTGACCATTACGATCAAGGATTAATTTTCATAATTAGTGACTCCAATCTGAAAAAGTAAAAAAGTGATCGAAGATACGTCATTTCAAAACCAATATTGAACCTGAAACGACAAAAGTTCGGCGATCTTTTCATGTTTATACGGTCCGAAAAGAACTGAAAGTGGACCGCTCTTTGATTTTGTTTAACGATTTAAAAGGGAAAAACTCGGCAACCTTTTCATATTTTACGAGTCAGAAAAGAGATTAAAGAAGACTTGTCCTAAAGGAACGAGTGGTATAAAGGGTAGCAACTAGTTCCGGTGATGGTGGAACTACTCAAAACATTTAATGGTTAAGAGGCTGGCTAACAAAACCACTCATCATTGTGGTCCCTCAGGAAAGGAAAAACAACTAAGTTAAAGCATATGATCAACCAAAGAGATAGTGGTGATGGAATGAAAACAATCAAGGCTCATCTAACAAAATTTAGCGGATAAAAATGACAATCACGAGATGCAAATTAGGTATGGGTTCATTTTTACACAAGCTTGAACCATAAAGAACTCTGTTTGGATTCAATTTCATGTTTAAACAAGCTTGAAATGAAAAACTATGCTTGTTATAAGTTCGCATGCCCACGACATAATGACTCAAATCGAGGTACATGCCCCCCATGCTATATTGCATTCAATGAGGTGGATGGAATGAAAGTTCATTTTGAAATCTTGGAAAGACT
>APFE030299611.1:134423-170184 GCA_000404065.3 Pinus taeda
AAACTGTGCTACAATTTAGGAAACTGAAAAAGCTGAAAGAGACAATTGTGGGGGTCCAAATGGGATAGGTGGGTGGCCACCAACATCCACCTGGATCAAAGTTCCCAGTAAACCAGAATCTTTAATCAAACCTACACCAACATCCTTGTAAGGGATGGTCGTTTTACCAACATGTTGAACACTATCTGTGGAGGCTGGGTCGGATGAAAAATAGGTTAGCTGGTCTATCGTAATGATCTTTCCATTATGAGGAAACTTGATAAGCCGAAAGACTGATGAAACAATAGCAGTCATAGCATAAGACCAATTGCAACCTAAGAGAAGGTTGTAATCTAGAGGGGCATCAAACACTTCCACATCTAGATTTACAGTTTTTCCTTCAACCCCTATAGGTAAATCCTACAAAATACCAAAAGGATGGAACCCTCGGCCATCAAAAGCCTTTAGAATTGTCAGAGAGTGATTGAGTGTGGGAGAACCAAGCAATCTCCAACGCTGGATCGACATAATACACGAAGAAGCTCCTCCATCAATCACAGTATGAAAGCAAGGTCTATTTTTGACTAACACCGGAATCTGGAAAGCCATTTGATGAGGTAGGCGAGGTGTACTATTCTCTAAATCGAAGATTATTAGGTTCGAATCCTAAATATCGATAGCTCCTATAGCAGACAATAGTAATTTACACTGTGTTGGGCATGGTTGTAGCACTTCCAAAGCCGACATTGTTGAAGGGGCAATGGCTAAGTCTTCAACAATGTTATAATTCTGGGCAGCTCTCGCATGTGGATTGAAAGCTGATTTATGAAGTATACCTTTAGCAGGTGGTTTGGTTGATAAGTCAGGGTTGGGTTTCTTGATCTGTAGCGGATTATAACCAAAAGGAGGTGTCGTTGATGTGTTTGAATTAGAAGATTCTGCTTCTTTACCATCAACAGGATTTTTACTACCATAATCTTGCGATTGTGTCACAATCTTGACATGAGACATCATCATAATGGGTTCTTCTGAGGTATTCGAGGAAGAAGCAGCTATCTTACTATCTTGAGTAGGAAAGGGATCCTTCAACATAGCAAGAATTTGAGAGCCTTTAATGAATTTCAAAAACTCTGCTCGATGTGGGCATTCTTTAGTAAAATGATCCTCGTAGCAAATGAAACAAGGATAACAAGGTTTTCGTTTTTCGTCAATAGATTCATTTTTATTCGTTTTATCTTTTGAATTTTGATTGTTTTTGTTCTTCCCCTTTTCTTTACTACCGAATTTGGTTGGAGATGAATTTATGACATGGACGTCGATAGAAAATTCAGTGGAAGAATCTCCTTTCGGGGAATCAGGTAAAGTTATTGTAGGAGAAGAATTCCTTGAAGATTTCTTCTTGCTTTTAGTACTATATGAACCAATCATACCATCAGCAGCATGAGATCCTGAAGGAGCTGTAGTTTTTGGAAGATCAAGGATTTTTCATGTAAAGTACCTAACTGTGTATAGATGAGGTCAAGGTACTGAGCCTGAGCAATGACTTGCTCTTCAGTGACAACTCCTCCCTTAGGTACATCTTCAGTGATTTTAGGTAACAATGATTTAATGAACCATTTCGCTAAAATTTGATCTGGAATGAAAACTTTCACTAAACGTCTTCTACATCACCATTCATGAATATGATGAGAAATATATGTGGACGTGGATTGTTTTAGTGAAGTTAACAGTTCCGTGCCATTGTCGTATTTGACAGGCAACTGAAAATGAGTTAAGAAAGAAGTAGCTAACAGATTGAAATTATTAAAATAGGCTCGTGGTAACTCAATATACCATTTGGCGGCAAGACCAATAAGAGTTCGTTGAAAAATACACAATGGAATTGAATCATCAATGATAGAATTAGATGCACACCAGAGGTGATAAGTCATAATGTGATTTGACAGATCCTCTCCTTACTTACCCTCGAATTTCAGGATATCACTGGGCAACTTATTAGGCATTGGCGGCCAATACGAAAGATAGTAAATCGGATTGTTCATAAGGCGCGACATATCAGGTAAATCCAAAGTTGCAATAAATGGTAACTGATGGTTAGGGTTGCGAAAACCTTGAGTAACAAGACCAACTCCAGGAGGAGGATATCCAGGATATCCAGGATGGCCTGGAATTGGATTTGCATTAGGAATGTTATAACCTCCCAGGAAACCAGGATTAACCAGACCAAACTGGGGTTGTTGAGGCTATTGATAAGTATAGCCAGGATACAGTTGATACTGATAAACTGGGTTTTGTACAGTAGGACTAGATTGATACTATCCATGGTATGGTTGATAAGTGAATTGTGGTTGACTGGTAGCAATTGTACTTGGACCAGCTTGTCCTGCAGGCATTTGGACCGAAGTCTGAATTGTAGGTTCTGACTGTGGCACAGAGACTTGAGGAGTTTGCACTAATGCAGGGATAGTAGAAATCGAAGCTACAGATACTCCAGAAATAGGTGTCGTCGGTTGAACAGAAACTGCAGTAGTTGCAGTAGTAGTTTGAGGTGGAGTCTGGGGTGAGCTAGGCCCAAGATGCTGAACTAAACCGGGTGCAGGAGTTTGAATAATAGGTTGGAAAAGTTGTTGGGTTGGACCAGAAACCAAAGGTTGTCTAGGTTGATTAGATAACTGCACATTAGGTTTCATAGTATGTTGAGTTTGAGGTGAATTCCACACCATATTCATTCCGAGGTATGGACTCATAATAGGTTTTACATATGGAGGACCATAACCTAGTTGAATGTAGGGTTGATAATTAAGCGGTACATTTCCATCTCCTTTTAAAAATGATTGACCAGAAGGTTGTTGGAAAACTTGAGTTGGGTACTGACCTTGAGGTTGATAACCCTGAGGCACGTACTGATTTTGGGGTTGATAAGCATCCTGAGGAGTATACTGAGTCTGGGGTTGACCTTGGGGTATGTACTATCGTGAAAGTGTGTACTTTCCTTGAGGTTGCTCCCAAGTGGTAATTGACTACCCTGAAGTTGCCCCTCGGGTGGTAACTGACTACATTGAGGTTGGCCCCTAGGAGGTAACTGACTACCTTAAGGTTGAGGATTTGGAATACTACTAGACATCATAAGAATTTGCTCTACGTTCAATGTTTTAGTTCCATTACTACCTGGTGATAACTGATGTTTAGTCGGTCGAGGATTTGCTCCTAAAAAAGTACTAGAGAGTGACTAGTACCCCGAAGGAACAGAAGGACCGCCATATAAAGATGTTTTCAGTGATTGGGAAAACATAGATGATTGTCTTAACATGATCAATGGAGGATAATAACCTCTTGGTGTAGGATGAAAACGATCACACACAAACAAAGAAAATTTCAATAAAAGCACCTAAAGTATCTAAAGAAACTAACAACTAACTCACACACCTAAAAAATATAAGAGTTCAAACCACACACAAATAGTAACTTCCTGTACTAAAAACACTAGTTGGTGATGAAATCCAACATCGTAGAATTTTAATACAGAAAGGGTGGTTGGAACAGTTACCCTGAAAACCTGCTTAATGAAACAGATTGGCACAAGTTTCTTCACAAAACCATCTCGAGTGAAGAGAACTCCCAGAGAGTCCAAGTGAGTCTAGTCGATGTCTACTCCAGGTACAGTGAGACCTGTCCTTCATCGTCACCTTAGGAAATAATCTTAAGTTTATGGACACTAAGGTTACCAACACAACAAATACAACTAAGGGAACATTCTATGATCTGATCTATGTGCAAGGGTAGAGTAACAAAGCTCAATCCCCTTGAAGGCTCCTCGACATGATCAATCCGAGGTTTACCAACAAGTGACCCCAGGCTCCTTGACAATGGTTAATCCGAGGTTTACCGTTTATAATACACGCAAATATTCTATATTTCCCAATGAAACAGACTTGATTGTCTGAAAGGTTCGGACATGATCTCATGATTGACTCCTTTAAGAGAAGCTTCCCAGAATGTATCAATTACAATTGGATTTAACTATAGTTAATTACTCCCTACTCCAAGATACTAGCCTAAGTTATATTGGTGATAAGAGCCCTAGAAATAGAAAATATTACTAGATCAATTTTAATTAAGTGTTGCTTTAATAGGCTATTCTTTAAGTCAATAGGTATGGAAATGAAACTTTGATGGTGTGGAAACTTGACTCCAAAAACACTAAAAAGATGCACCTAAAATGATAAGCAATTCGTTTTTCTTTCAATGAAATTCTAGCTAAAAGAAAGAGTTCAAGAATGCAGTTCTTTAAGAAACAATTCTTTCTTTCAGCATGGAAATAAAAAGAAAATATTTTTTTATTTTTCAATAAGAACTCAAAACGAGACTACTAATTAATTCTCACAAAAAATCCCTTTCTCTTTTTCAAAACTCAAAACTACAAAAAACAATTTGCTTCAAAAGAGATCTACATGTTCTAGAAAAACACTCAAAACTACAAAAACTAATCTTGAGATCTAAAAACTTTTAAAAACCTAAATTGAATAAAAATCTTAAATTCTTTTTGAGGACATTTTACTTAGTTGTCTAGTAAACTAAGTATTCATTTGTTCAGAATAACAAATCAATTTAAAAACATCGAGATATGTTTTCTTTTGTAAAAATGAAATTCAAAACATATAACAAAGCTTGTTCAAAGATTTGCAAGGAGAAAACTAAATCTATTTCTCACAAAGGACAGATTTCACAACCATGTTAGACTCATCAAGAAGATGAAAATACACCAGGGTAATTTAAGGTTTCTCAAGCCTTTGATCTTTGAGTCACTACAAAGACCATGTGAAAACCACTCCAAGCATGCAAAACTTCTAGAAAATCATCTAAAACAAAAATACCATCATAACTCACTCACAGGAGATTTTTGACAGGACAAATGTAGATCTGGGTAGACACTAAAAACTTTAAATGAAACCTAAACTTAATTGGAAGAAAACATTTTAGGTTTTTCAAAAAATTTTGCAGGGTCCGCAGGCTTCCAGAAGAAACAGGTGTGGTCCCGCTCTATTTACTAAAGGAAAAGTACAGAGATGTCCGCACTATCTGTAAAGAGAAAGTGCGGTCTCCTGAAAACTTCGAGAAAAACAAAAAATAATCCAGATCCTAAAAACTACCCAAGCCAACATACATCAATCAAAAACCAAAAACGAAAACAAGTCAAAGGAAAACCAAAAATTAAAAACCTTCCCTAGCGGAGTCGCCAATTTGTTGGCCGGATAAATCGATCTTGCGGACAAGACTGATCTCCCTAGTATCAGAAGATAGTCTAGCAACAAACAGAAAAACAAATCTATCTTTCTCTAGACATATGGGATTTATGAATAAATACTATAGAGGTGTTAAGACCCTACCTCAGATCCAACGCTTGTTCATAGTAGCCATCTTCCAATTCTTCAAAAGAGTTACTCTTGAGAACCTGCAATCACAAACAAGCAAACATCAAATAACACCTACATAGCAAATATCATAAATCATGTCTATTATGGTGATCAAGGAATCCATAAAATAAACCATGAACCAACAGCTTATTGAGAAAAACAAACTTGTTTATATTAACTTTGAAGTAGAAGAACCTTGCGACCTTTTCAGCCTTGATGTTGAACAAGCTCTTCCTAGGGTCCGAAACAGGAATTTCCTTTACTTTGATAAGCCTTGCACTCTTCCAAATGAGATCATAGAGGTATGTAATCTTTCCTCATAAAAACTCAACTAAGAAGACTAAGTTCCAGCAGCATTTCACCTAAAAAATATTCAACTTTTTAACCTCCCTAGTAACCAGCCTAATGCTTCATTTTATACTGTAGAGGAGGAGGTTACAAGTCCACCTATGAAGGGATAGAGTTCTACTTCAAAGGGATAAGCTCCTCACATCAAGGGGTTAGCTCCTTAAGGTATGGGATGCATGAACCTTAAGAGAGCGAACTTGCCACCTCAAGATTCCTTCTAGAAGCTTCTAGAAATGACTGAAAGTGATTTTTTAGAATATACTCGTGCCTTTTAACTTTTACAGGGGTCTGCACCCATAAAACAGGAACAGAGAAGTCAGGTGCGCAGGAGACATGACCATTAGGTGCAGGACCACAGGTAATGCAAAGAGAAAGTGCGGAACCAGAGTTTTAGAGACTTTTGAGGGATTTCTCTTATTTTCAAGGCTTGATATGAGGAACTGAGGCTCAAGACTTGCAAAGGAGGAAAGTATGAGTGGTAATGGACTCGCATAGATTGCAGAATGTCAAGGTGATAATTTTTAGTGCAACGTCATCTGAACTATACAATCCACCCAACTCATTTTCAAATTCAGCCAACTCAAGCTCAACCTGTCTTAGAGTTTGATCATCCTGTAATATTTTTTGGTGTGTCCAATGTTTGGTCATCTTCTTCAGCTCTGTGAGTTTATTAATAAATCTCGCTGTAACATTTCCCCTCTCCCCTGGAGGGTTTTCTTTCTAGAATTTGGTCACCAAGCTGATAAACAAGGCTTCCTTGAGCCAGGTAGAGCAGAATTCAAATGGACCCTTTGGCCTAGCTCTACCTCCTTCTATTTCCATGTAGATAGGAGAATGGTCTGAGAGTCTACCCGAGCCAACCCATTGCCTTATGTTGAGTCCCAAATCGAAAACATGTTCTTTGACTAAAAACTGGTCCAGTCGCTTAGCCAATCCATTTTCACCAACTCGATTTTTTCTCCATGTGGCTTGAATCTTTGCTAAGGGAATGTTGATCAGGTGATGAACATCCAGAGCGGCTGAGAAGTAATCCAAGAGGGTGTCTATCTGGGCATGATGACCCGAGGACTCTGAATGTCCTATGGAGAAATTAAAGTCCCCTCCAAGAATCAAATTATCAGTTGATAATAATTCTGATCCAAGAAGATGTTCCCAAAACTCTGGTCGGTTATGACAAGGCCCATAAATGCTCATGATTCTAAAAGGCATTCCTAGGTCTACCAAATGTACATCCGCCCCTATAAAACCAACCCCTCCTGGACAATTTAAAATCTTGATAGTACGAGAATTGATGCCCAAAGCGAGCCCTCCTGATCGGCCATGTGCATCCAGTTCCGAGAAATTCCATCCCGGGAGAGTACGCTTAAGGGTGCGAGTGATTTCTACAATAGGGCCTAGGGTTTCCTGTAAGAAGATAATATCTAGGGAGTTAGAAGTGAATAACTGACGAAGAGCTAGTTTTTTTCAAGCCTAGATAGCCCTTTACAATTGTAGGATAAAATCTTCATGGAGGAGGTTTTGAGGGGGGCTTCTCTGGCTCTAAGAACCACAAGAATAATGTATTGTTTGCCCAAATCAATATCATCATCTGCTTGTGATTGTGCATGCTTAATTTGATATGGATAGCCGCGGAGAGTCTTAGGAGGGGGAGGGGAATGAATGAAGTCAAGTTCGACTTGATCGTACTCCTGTTTCTTTGATCTTGAACGTGTATTCTATCTTGGAACAGAAAGAGAAGTCAAGGAGGCTGAGGGCGCCGAAGGGGGGATACATAATGGGGAAGGGGGCATGGGGGCAAAAGATGTGCGGGGGGAAGCAATATCACAAGTAATCTGAGTTTAGGCTGCCATAGAATTTACAATGCCTAGTACCAAAGACATCCCAGATAATGTATTTTCATTAACATCAGTAAAGAAATGAGGGGGGATCAAGTGAATGGAGTTCATACCTGAAGTATTGGAGTCACCTGAGGCTACCATGGCTGGTGCTAGAATCGGTGGCGGTGGATGATGCGACGGCCTACCCCGCTTCCTCGAGATGTTTTGTGACGGAGCCAATGTCTTATGTCCAGAGCCAGATAATGCAGCCATTTCGTTTGAGTGTGGAGTGGTGTTCCTAGGCATATCTTCAGAAGCCCTAGGCTATTCCTCCCTTGTCGGTTCTCTGTGTGACTATGCCTTCTACTCCTGAGATTCCTGAGGAGCCTGTCTAGCAGCCTTCCTGTAAATCCACCCATTCAGAGGGCAATCTCTAAATAGATGCTCCACTTTGTGACAACGCCTACACTCGAAGGGCACCCCTTCATAATCCAACATCTATCACCTCGTAGCATTCCTCCATTGTATGTTGATGTACTCAGGTAGTCCATCTGAGAGGTAAAGATGAACTAATATCCTGGCATAGGCCATTCTCCAAGTGGTTTGAAAAGAGGCATCAAAGGTTAGATAAAATCCCATTGCATCCCCAATCCGCCTGAAAATCTCCTTTGTCCAGAAATGATAGGGAAGGCCTGGAAGACGAACCCAGATAGGCCCAGCCTCCACTCTTTCCTGTTCAAGGTCAAACATCGGCATCTGTCTCCGGAGGAGGACAAGGGCTTGGTCGATGTGCCAAATAGTGGAGAGAACCCAGTTTGTATGGGCCAGACATTTGAATCTTAGGGAAAACCATCCATTGACAAAGGTTTGTACCCTAGGGGGTTCTATTAGATGATGACCCCAAAATTCCATCGCCCATTTTTGTAGCCTCTCCACACTGTAGTGCCTTCCTCTGACACGTCCCACGATGTGTCCTCGGAAAGCTTAAGGAAAATTTCACTGCTGCTTAGTTGGAGACACCTTTTCCTCTTAGATGCCTTTTTGTGTCTGTTGCTCGTGTGTTCAATAAATTGACCAGGCTGTACCACTGCTTGCAAGACCAAAGCCCTTTTTGTTGTAGGGCCTTTCATCAGGATGGAGTCAAAAAGCCCTAAAATGATGTCAATTCTTATGAAGTTGCCAGGTAGAGGAGTCCCCAAGTCCGAAGGAGTTGACAGAACTGACGTCTGAGTATCTAAAACCAACTGATGACCTTCCTGGGTTTGTACAACCCCGCTGCAGAGGGAATCAATCCCGAGCCCAGCCCTAGGGCTTGAATCCCAGGATGCTGCGAGAGCTCTGTAATAGCCAAGGAGCAGGGCAAGAGTGGAGGGGAGATGAAATCCTAGAGAGCCGAGGCTTCAATGGGTAGCGAGATGGAGGGAATACGAGGCCTAGAGATGGCGGGGAGGGCTTCTACTTCCTCAGAAAATTCATGGTCGAATGAAAACAAAACCTCCACTGTGGTCCCAGGCTGAGTCCAAATGGGCAAGCTCTCTATAGGATCTGCGGAATAATCAATGAGATCCTCCATAACTGTCAGTCCATCTAGCTAATAGTTGCCTAAAGTATCGATGCAAGAAACAAAGAATGTCGGTGAGGAGGACCGAAGACTGTCTTAGGTTAATACAACTAACCGGAAGGTTGTGGCCGTAAACAACTAAGGTGAGAGGTTTAAGGCAGCCGCGGTAGTGAAGTTGTTATGGGGTTGTCATACAAGGCATTCTCCCATCCCTGAATCATGTGAACGGGTCTGCTTCAAACCCTAACCCCAATCACCAGTTGAGAGCTCCCGAAACATCCTTCCTCCCCTGTAGAGCCCTTTGTTTTTGGAAGATGTTAGTTGATCATTGCAATCCAATATTAAAATATAAGCACATTTTCTCTCCTCTACGAGATAAAAAGATGTTATTTATTTAGTTTAAATTGTGCATGTATAAATATTATACAAAATATCAAAAAAGCATGTTTCAATAGTATGAAAACCTGAAAATATTTTTGAAGTTTCTATTTAAATCTTCAACCAAAACTGATCTGTTCGATTTTTTGAATTCAATTCCCATTAGGATTTCAAATCTCATGATATTATGAATGGCATTAAGCTCATTTAAATCCTTTAATTTCTTCTATTTAGACTAATTAAATCATTGGTTAAATGTGCATGTGATGTGGCTATTGGTACATGCATAAGGTACAAGAATTTGGAGCAAGAGTTTGATGAATAGAATCTCAAGAAAATATCTTTTGTTTCTGTATTCTAGATATATATGTTAACTTCAAGTATTTCACATATCCATTGTATTACAAAACCTTTTCCCTCTATATGTCCATACGCAAGTGGCATTAATAAGTTTATAATATAAGCTTTTCATTCATTGATACATTTCCCTTGTTCAATGTTTATAGCATTCAAGTGTTGTTTTAAGCAATTGGTAGCTCTATTATGATTAAAAATGAAACAATTATAAAAAGTTTCTGCAATTGTTTTTCTCATATTAGACATATCAAAACATGGTGCAAGTGTACAAATAGATTCAAACAAAGAGTCATGGCAGTCATTGATATTTTGTCCATAGATCAACAAGCCTTGTTCAAGCAAGATTTGGTCAATTGGCAATATGTTAAAGTGTCCAAGTGATAATTGGTATGGACAAATGCATGGGCCAATTGCCTTATCTATTGAAGCTACAATATCTATTGTGATATGTAACATGAGTAGCTCAAAATGTCCACATTCAGAATTTTGGTTATGTTGCAAAATATTATATTTATAGCCATCAATGTCTGGATTGAACTGTAGATCTTAGTTTAATTTTAGTTTTAGATAGGAAAAGAAACCTTTGTTACACAGGGTATATAACCATACAAAATTGAAAATAATAATAATTGGAACTCTAACTGGCCAAACACTGGCTTGTTGTAAGAGGATTTTTCCATGTGTCAACAATTCCTTATGTAAATTGGATGCAAGCATAACAATTCTTGTAGTCATAATTGTGTCTTGATCGCTATTCACATTGGTAATGCTTATAATATAGTAGACTCATCTATTTCTTGTTATAATGTTTATCGTTGTATATGGCACAATGAAGTTACTACTCTTTTGAGCACTGTTGTACAAGTTTCCTAAGGAAAGTACATTCCATTAGTTTTTGCTATAGTATTGTTTCCTTGTAATATATGTGTGTCATTATGTCCATGAAAATAGTTATTCCTATGAGATGAAACAAAATGTGACAATAGATTCCATGTTGAACCTGGTTTTCGCACTGTGTGTGCCTAGAGTCCCAATAGAAGAGTTATTATACACATAACTAGCACAAGGAGTTAGAGCAATACTTGCACATTTCGTCAAAAAATTCTCTGTCATTTACTATGTTCTTGTATTCATTTGTGTCAAGTATTTATCTTTGAATACAACTGCAACTAGAAAACTCAAAGTTATTGGGTTCTTGTTCTAACAAAAACCATATATATATATTTATATATATAATAATAATAATTAAATATAAATTAATAATAATATATTAATAATTTTTTATTATTATTATTATTATTTTTTTGTTTTTTTTTGTTTGTTTATATATATAATTATTATATATATTATATATATAATAATAATAATAAATATAAATTAATAATATATATATATATTATTTTTAATTTTTTATTTTATATTCTATTTTTGTTTTTGTTTGTTTTTGTTTTGTTTGTTTTTTTTGTTGTTTTTGTTGCTTTGTTTTTGTTTTTGTTTGTTTGTTTGTTTGTTTTTGTTTGTTTTTTTGTTTGTTCTTCTTCTTCTTCTTCTTCTTTCTTTTTTTTTTCTTCTTTTTTTTCTTTCAGCTGGAGCAGTGTTAATGAAAATTGTTTTTCTATAAGCTGAATACAAAGGCAACGGTAGAGAAATGTGGACTTGACTTGACATTTGTTTCATATTTAACAATGTGTTTCCAAGTTTCCGAATAGTTTCAATTTTGTTGTCTCCACAAGATATGCAATTTTCACGAATTGGTTTGAATACAGTTGTCATGGAGCGATCCATTTTTTTTTCATATAAGAGATGCAATATGTTGTTGTAGCATAAGCATCTAAAATAAATTGATCATCTGTGTTTGCTTGCCACACTATGTTCTTGTATTCATCTATGTCAAGTATTCAGTTTTGAATACAACTACAACTAGAGAACTTTTCTTATTTTTGCTATTGATACCATAGGAAAAACATGTAGAAATCTAATTCTAGGTATGCATGTAGACACACACAAACATGAAATGTGGGCATTGAGAACTAGTTACTGAAATTCTAGAAAGCCTTTATAGTGTCACATAACATATACTCTCAAAAAATCAACAATTAACCTGAGATTCAAGAAAATAATTGCGACTATGCGCATAGTATAGTATTTTCATAACTTGTTAGACAGAGCCAAGTTTAGTCTTCTTTGTTTGTTTGTTCTATAATTTTTCGATATGAAACATATAATTTCAAAATTCACGGAATAATTTGCATTCCTATTATTAGGTCTACAAGAAGCCTTTTTACTTTTGTGCATCACAAAATAAATAAAAACAAAATCCTTAAACACTTTTTTCTTTTTTTGAATACTTAAGTTAGAGGTCAGATCGAGAAAGATTTTGTAAGGAAAATTATAACCTCTTGAATACCCGACCTTCTGACCACTCAACTAGCAAGTTGGGGTGACTATGATTTTTTTTATTATAAATAATCCGCCTGACCTCCTAACCTCATCATTGCTCGACTGTCAAACTACTCGACCTAATGAAACCACCCGACTATGGTATAGTCAGGGCTGCGATAGAATTAAAAAAAAAAAAAAAATAAAAAAAAAAATAAAAAAAAAATTTAAAAAAAAAAAAAAAAAATAAAAATAAAAATAAAAATAAAAATAAAAATTCCCAACTATACAATCATCCCAATAAAAAAATCCCTTATAGTCTGGACAATAATATTCAACTTTTCGCCAAATCAATTTAAAAAAAAATAGTTTACACTATGGGCAGCAACTTGAAGGATTGGATGAGAGAGCTCCTGGTTTATATTTTCCTCAAAGGAAAATACAATTTATATTTTCTCTGAGACATAAAATCCATTTACATCCTATCCTTTCTCACTCACATAGAATGGCGACCACCAATTGTATATTTCCACATGGGAATACACCACAGGGCTGCCAGTACAACAAATAGGAAAGTGGTCAAGGCATTCCCATTTGTTACTTAACGATGTCATGTTCTTTGTGACTCTTGACTTCCTAACCTAGTGGTAGCTGACTTGTCCTGAAGTTTGTAACTTGCGCTCCCTCAAATCACCTGACCCCCAACTTTCAACTCAGCCAGTTTGACATATCACCCACACGTACTTCTACCACGCATACATCCCGACCTCTTGACCTCCGACTAAGTGGATTTTGCCACCACTTTTCTTATGCTATTATGCAACTATTACTCCATCCTCTGAATTATCGATTATTCACTTGGTTGTTTGGACACTGCAGATAATCCATGTCCAATGTCCAATCGTACAACATGAGAATCCCACTTCTCCAATTAGAATCTTTCCCGCCTACAAGCCTCACTGCAATAGGATAAGCCTTATCCAATTCTTTTTATAAATTTATAATTTCACCCTTTTGATCCATAGTAAACACCCTTTCTTATTATTCAAGAATGGCTATGTCATGGTTGTTTGGCTCTGCACCACACAAAGCCTTCATTTGAGATTTTTGCACTCTCCCCAAAGACCAAGTCTGCTGCTACATGAACTACCTTGAGCTAATCCTATGGATTACGTCCTGCTCTCATGGCTCCATTCCGCTTCCAGATCTAAATCAACACCTCACCACTCTCGCGAAGTCATACTAAGACATTCCATGACATTACCCCTTATGAGCTTGGGTGATAGATACATTGAGGAATCACTATCTCACAATACTTCTCTACCTTTAAGTAAGGAATTCCTCACAAGGCGATGTAAGCACTCCTGCTATGATGCAGGAAAGTGTTCCCTTTGTGGACAAAGGCAACCCCTCTAGCCCTAGAGTGGGTCTAGTCACAAACAAGGACAGATCAACAATAGCTTTCCTTAAACAGTCATAGTTGGAGTCCTACCTCAACCGATGGTCGATGGAGTTCTGTTGTGCTACTCCAGCTTTCGCTTCCTTCTCCTTAACGAGTGATCAACCTTAAACAATGCAAAGGAAATACAACAAAGCACGTGACCGGAAAACAACAATGATATATTTACTCCCAAAGTCAAGAAGTCATGAGCTATCAAGTAAATTACATACAAGACATAGGAAAACATCATTGATTTCATTAATAATGAAATAAGAGCAACCTTACAACCAGAGTCTTGACGTTGCAAGCCTTCTCAGAGGGATCCAGCCAGCATGTTCTTCAAGCATTCACTCTTTGAAGATGGATCTCCCAACACACAAAGTCTCTCTCTCTCACTCATAAGTTCTTACATAAAGTCAAGGGCACTTCACAACCTTCCACAAGCTATCAACACTCTCACGCTTGTCACACCCACACTAGCTATCTATCAAACTCAAAAGCACTAACAACATTGCTCAATCCAAGAATTTACCAATTAGCTGATCATAGCAAAGGTGAGTGTTTAAATAGTAGAAGGAGCCCCCATGAAAGGTGGAAGAGAGAGCTTATCACCAAGGAAGGTAGCATAATTGATGGAATTTCCATACCAGAGAAGGAAGGGCGACACAAACTATGTCGACCACTAGGTCTGAAGTCATCCAGAAGGCCGACTGTTGAAACAAGTTCGCCCAATCTGGATCATTGCGAGTACATAACTAAGCTTTAGCACTGACATCGCTAGTGAGAAATGTAGCCAGTCAGATCATCGCTAAAGATAATAAGTAACATCGCGTTGGAGCATGAAATCGGACCATCATGGTAATAAGATGTAATTCCACGCTAGTAGCGCGGCTAGACTGTTTATGAGCGCCATTCAGTGCATATATTAAGTCCATAGTCGCGATGAGGCAGATAACTTAGGAAAAGTGGGTCAATTGGCAGCAGAAGAGAGAATTTGTTTAGTATGAGCATTTTTGACTTGGACACATGACACAGTAGATGGACTGGAAGTGAAGGCAGTGAAAAATTACTATGTAACAGATGCCCCCTAAAGTATGAAGCTCGAGAGAGTGGGTTGAAATGCTTTACGAAACTAACTGAGCTGGAACACCACCTTGAAGAACCTGTAGGTGCAAGTACAACTGATATCTCTGATAGTGAAATACATGTAGTCTAGGCATGGACGCAACCATCCAAAAGGCTTAAGAACTAGGTCTGTGGTATGGATGCAGCCATCCAGCGAATAATACCATGATAATGATAAAGGTATGGTCGCAACCATCCATCAATGAGTCATGTAATCACAAACCAATCCATGCAGCCTGAACATGTGTAATCTAAGTTCAGGGTCTTGAACCCAACCGATCATAGTACAAATTCTAACATGCGAATAGAGGCACTGAATTCGAGCATGAGAGAAAGTCCCTTGATTACTGGTCGATGATGTAAACTGTTAACAAGCGTGAGAGAAACCACCAATAATGCCAATGGTTCTCAAGGTACTATCTAGTACAATCCATGAAGTGTGAAGAATGAGCTGGAGTCGAACACTCGTGGAATCACCCAATCGATGACCAATGATGTAAGTCAACCATCAGGCACGAAGAACTTGCCATTGAGGCATGCAAGCTCCAAGGTACAAAAAGGGATCTCTAGATCAATCTCCTGGATAATGAGTTGATGTCGACAGGAGACGACCTGTCGCAGGAGGGCCATAATGTTTCCCCCATCAATGACACGAGACAAGGAACAAGCGGTAGATGGTGAAACAAAATATCAAACGAAAAGGTGAGGATGCAAACTACAGAAGGATTATACTCTTGAACATGTTGACGACACGACTCCAGAGGGTGGTAGCATTTAAGTACCAAGGGATCAGAGGCTTAATGGAGATAGCATGGATAAGGTGGAATGAGGCTAAATGACAACTCAAACCTGCGAAAGGCCAAATGACGATTTATGGATATTCCAACCCAACAAGAAGCAAGAGTGTCGATGTTCAAGAGTGACTAGCTGCCATAGACAATCAATGATGATTTCCAAATTTTCCCCCACCATTGCTGGCGAGTACCCCAATTATTTTTGAAAACAAGCTTGAAGGGGATAGCATATGCTTGTAATATAAGTTTGACCTTCAATCAAATCCAACCTAGTAATAGTTTAACACGGCCTAGGGAGGAGAAGCTCGAGTCTCGTCATAGTGACGAGTCCAATGTCGTCAGGGTTTAACGAGTCCAACATAGGCAAAACTCGGAGTCTTTTTCATGTTCAGAGAGTTTGGAAAAGACATAGAAAAGAAAACTCCAGGGGGGTCCTTTTTCATAAATTTGTCTCTCGAGCCCGAAAAGGTATAAAATGATACTCGAAAGAATCGCTTGACCACTATGATCAAGGAGTACTTTTCGTAATTAGTGACCTCGACCCGAAAAAGTAAAAAAGCGATCGAAGACACGTCGTTTCGTGACCAACAATGCGCCTGAAATGAAAAAAGCTCGACAATCTTTTCACATTTACACGGTCAGAAAAGAGCTTAAAGCAGACCGCCTCTCATTTCATTTAACGAGTCGAAAGGGACAATTCGGCTATCTTTTCGTCTTTTACGAGTTAGAAAAGAGCTTAAAGTAGACTCATCCTGGAGGAACGAGTGGTATAAAGGGTAGCAACTGGTTTCGACAATGGTGGAACTGCTCAAAACATGTAATGGTCAAGAGGCTGGCTAATAAAACCACTCATCGTTGCGGTTCCTCAGGAAAGGAAAAACAACCAAGTGAAAGCATATGATCGGCTAAAGAGATGCTGGCAATGGAATGAAACAACCAAGGCTCATCTAGCAAAATTTAGTGGATAGACGGTAATCACGAGATGTAAATTAGGTATGGTTCATTTTTACACAAGCTTGAACCATGGAGAACTCTGCTTGGATTTGGTTTCATGTTTACACAAGCTTGAAATGAAAAAACTATGCTTGTTATGAAATTCGCATGCCCCCTGGCATAATGACTCAAATCGAGGTACATTCCCCCCAAGCTTCATTGCATTCAACGAGGTGGATGGAATGAAGGTTCACTTTCGAGATCTTGGAAAGACTCGACTTGGATTTTACGAGATCTTAATCAAAGACTCGATATGGAAAGGGAGTTGTTTCATTTTTTAATGAGTTTGACATAAGATCAAGAACTTTCCTCATAACCCTTGTTTCATTTTTTAACGAGCTTGACACAAGATCAGGAACTATGCTCAAGACTCCTTGTTTCATTTTTTAACGAGGTTGACACAAGATCAAACTATCCTCGGCACTCCGTGGTTCATTGGCCATATGAGAACATGGCCCCCAAGAGGTCTTCGCGGGATGGAAGGAACGCACTATGGGAGGAATACATGTCTTGATGCACCAATGACAGATCGGGTTCCCATGCCCCCAATACATGATGTACGAGACCATCTGCATAATCGTCAGCAGAGGTGGAGATGGAATGGGTAGCCACATAATTGACCTGTGGCAAGGAAAGTACTGCTTGTGAGCAAGAACCGATAGGGGACAACAACTGCACAGGAGGCACCAGGGGACTAAAGAACGATAATTGATCTATGGTCACCATTCTTCCATCATGTGGAAAACAAACCACACGGAAAAGTGAAGATATGAGGGCCCCTATGGCCTAAACATAGTCACGGCCAAGGAGAAGACTAAAATCTAAAACACCTTGGACAACCATGATGTCTATATAGACGGTTTTCCCCCCAAGTAATAGGAAAATTTGGGAGGATCCCTAAAGGTTGACAGGTTCCTTCGTCAAATGCCAACAGATTCTGCATGAACGGCACAAGCTGTGGGGAGCCCAAAGCTTGCTAAGTAGTGGAAGGCATAAGACTGATCAATGCACCCTCATCTAAGATAGTGCCAGGTACTGCCTTATCATAGGCATGTACTGTAATCTAGAAAGGCACATAGGATGGAAGGCGGAATGCAGTCAAATGATGCTAGTCGAAGGAAACGACTGAACTACTTGGTGGGGGAATCGTATGATTTCCCCCTTGCTCTACAGGAACCAAAGAAGGACCCTCTTGAATAGCAGGGATAGGAGGGTCATTTTCGGACTTAGGAGAATTTGACAAGATGAGAAGAACATGAGCATGGCACTCTTCCGAAATAGAGTGATCAACAGGTGGTGAACCCAAGTTGACACTCTCTCCGACCAATGGTTGGTCTGGAATAGGCTTAACATAGCCAAGTTTGGAAAGAGGAGGATGGACAAGAGAAGAATCTAAGTCAATCTCTTGGCCGATGGGGAGAGGTTTTGAAGAGAGCCTCTGATAACCAATAGGAAGTTGGGGTAAAGAAGTTGTAAGACTTTCCAAAATGGTGGAAGCTTTATCCATGAGCGGACAAAGGTGAAGGGGATGGTTGCCTTCACATAGCCTACAGGGGAATCGAATCTTCCCTTTCTTCTTACTGCTACCTGTTGATAGGGTAGCATCACCATGAGTTTCATAGGATGATGAGGGATGAGTCGGATTGTGAGACCATACTTCTAAGATCCTAGGAATACTAGGACAATCACGAAGAAGATGGTCACCCTTGCACAATTTACAAGGAAACTTAACCTTCTGCGAAGGAGTAGAAGGTGTTCCAACCTGAGATGTACTCGGAGCAGTAGTTGCACTAGTGGCCTCACATTTATCAGACTTCTTCTTCTTCTTCATCTTCATCTTCATCTTCTTCTTCTTAGTCTCCTGGTTACTAGATGTGAAACTTTCACTAGGCGAAGGAGGAGAGGAGGAGGAAGAAACAGGGGAAGAAGGCATAGGCTCAACGCTGGAATCATCGTGCCGTGGTTCAGACGAAGAATATGGTGGAACAGGAGTCATGACACTCGGGACCACCGAGGTTGAAAACAACCATATGGGCAAACCGATGGTTAACCCAGGCAAAGACAATGTTGCCATATACGGAGCACCGACATTTCCAAATGAAGGAAATGGACCAAGATTTCCATCTGGGGGAAAAATATTGGCCAGTAGACTCGGGGAATGTTGCCATCGAGAACGAGCCTGAAAAAAACTCTTCTCAAAACCAAGAACTTGAACTATTACTAGGAATATTTCGTGGGCAGTAAATTTTATGATGCAGGAACAAAACTTGACCTTTTCATGTTTCAAGAGTCAAGAAAAGGACGAAAAGTGGACTCTATCTCTTTCAAGATTTAATGAACCTGAAAGGACAAGTGCTCAGATGGACCTTTTCTTTTAAGGAGTCTAAAAAGGAACGAAAGTGACTACTTTGGAGAAACTAGGCAAAAGGTTTACCAAACAACCCATAAAACTGCATATACACCTTGGTGATCATATGAAAACCAAGGACTTTCCGTACAGCAGTCAATCTTCCTGAATGCTGTGTTCGGTGTGTTACGGTTTACAAGGCGGCAGACACAGCATCCTAAGGATATAGGATGATAACCTAGTGGGGTCTCCCAACATATACTCGATGGTACATGGGAGCACAATTCCGTACTAGACCGCTATTGAGTCACAGAAGGAGGAATCACCCAACCTTGAGTGAGAACAATAGTGACTAGGTTTAACGATGCCAGAGCACGTCTCTAGCCTAGACCTCTAAATAATAAGCATTATGTTCCAATGCATTGTTAGATTTATTTAGTTCATTTTAAAGTTGATCTTGAATTATGTTTCAGTTTTTAGGCCCTACCGTATGTATATCAAAGAACCTAGGATGCAGCTAGAATGAGTAAAACATCTTTTTACTTCAATGAACACCTACCTACAAGAGGGTAGAGAGATCATTCCCAAACCAAGAAAACCAAGACAAGTGAATTTAAACACTAAGAAACATAATGCATCAATACACTAATCTCACGATGCATCGATACTACTAATGAAAGATTTAAAGTTCGCTTTCCAATTTCTCAAACATGAAAATTTGTAATGCAAATGTACTTTCACTTTCGTATGCTAAAAGAATGCAAACTTTTGATTTTTTTTTTTTTTTGAATTTAAAGAGACATTGATCGACTCAAACAATTGTGATCTATGCTTGGTAGTGAAGAAATCGAATCAACATAAAAAATTGGTTCAATAATCAACACTGAAAATCAACCAGCAAGAAAACAAGCAGCGAAAGCGCCTCAAGCAAATCACAAGACAGTTGTGGATGAACCTTGAATAGACAAGTAACCCAAGCAAACAGTTTCTCGACGAAACTTTTAAAGGGCTAGGTCACATGGTCTAAAAACACAAGACTCACTCAAGGAAATCAAAGAGACAGTACCCTAACCAAAAGCAATTAAAACAAGCTAATGAGAGATAAGAAACAACAGGGGATAAACAATATTGATGAATTTAGGATGTAAAGTTGTAAAAACAACTTTACAAGAATCGTCACAAGTGTTACACTAACAACTAGAGACCATCGCAAGTGTTACACTGACAACTAGAGATGTCGTCGTGAGACCATCGCAAGTGTTACACTGACAACTAGAGATGTCATCGCAAGTGTTACACTGAAAACTAGAGATGGTCGCCGAAGTACACCTATTTTCCGCGACGGTCCGATTTCAAGAGTCATCATGGGAATTAAGCTAGCAACCAGAGATCGTCGTGGGTCCAAAGCTATAAAATGGAGATGTCGTTGCAAATGTTAGGCTTTTATCCATGATGATGTTCAAAACAATAACAAATGAACAAAAAACTCCCAAACAAGAACCAATCAATCCAACAAACAACAAAGGGATTTCCCAGATTGATCTAGGTGACCCAAAAGACTGATAATTAATCCCCAAAATTCAAGAGAGACCAAAATCAAAATTAAAACAAGAGAAAACAAGAAGAAGAACATAGGACAGACTCCCTAGTGGAGTCGCCAATTTGTGATGCAGGAAAGTGTTCCCTCTGTGGATAGAGGCAACCCCTCTAGCCCTAGAGTGGGTCTAGTCACAAACAAGGACAGATCAACAATAACTTTCCTTAAATAGTCATAGTTGGAGGCCTACCTCAACCGGTGGTCGATGGAGTTCCATTGCGCTGCTCTAGCTTTCACTTCCTTCTCCTTAACGAGTGATCAACCTGAAACAATGGAAAGGAAATACAACAAAGCGCGTGACCGGAAAACAACAATGATCTATTTACTCACAAAGTCAAGAAGTCATGAGCTATCAAGTAAATTACATACAAGACATAGGAAAACATCATTGATTGCATTAATAGTGAAATAAGAGCAAGCTTACAACTGGAGTCTTGATGTCATAAGCCTTCTCAGAGGGATCCATCCAACATGTTCTTCAAGCATTCACTCTTTGAAGATGGATCTCCCAACACACAAAGTCTCTCTCTCTCACTCATAATTTCTTACATAAATTCAAGGGCACTTCACAACCTTCCACAAGATATCAACACTCTCACACTTGTCACACCCACACCAGCTATCTATCAAACTCAAAGGCACTAACAACACTACTCAATCCAAGAATTTACCAACTAGCTGATCATAGCAAAGGTGAGTGTCTAAATAGGAGAAGGATCCCCCATGAAATGTGGAAGAGAGAGCTTATCACCAAGGAAGGTAGCATAATTGACGAAACTACCGTACCAGAGAAGGAAGGGTGACACAAACTATGCCAACAACCAGGTTTGGAGTCATCCAGAAGGCCGACTGTTGGAACAAATTTGCCCAATCTGGATCATCACAAGTACATAACTAAGCTTTAGCACTGATAATAAGTAACCTCATGCTGGAGCATGAAATCGGACCATCGCGGGAATCAGATGTACTTCCGTGCTGGTAGTACGGCTGGACTGTTTATGAGCGCCCTTCAGCATGTATATTAAGTCCATAGTCACAATGAGGTAGATAACTTAGGAAAAGTGGGTCAATTGGCAGCATAAGAGAGCATTTGTTCAGTATGAGCATGTTTGACTTGGACACATGACATATTAGATGGACTGGGAGTGAAGGCAGTGACAAATTACTATGTAACACCTACATCTCTTAGCTGATAGAATCCTAGCACCACCTTATAGCAGGCTCCCACCTCACCTGCCACACGTCAACTATTCAATAATTCTCACCAACTCTCTTAGCAACTCCTCAAGACTACTCATGGGTAGTCAAAGAATTTGGCTATTGATAGGTGTGTTTGACCCTCCTTGCCAAATTCCTTGTGGAAGGAATGGACGCTTGTGCACAAAAAAGGTTAAAGCCTATGGAAGTACCAAAAAATGACATGATCAACCCGTGAAAATTATCTTGACCATCCACATATTGTTCGTTTGTCAACATAGTACTTTGTAAGCAAATATCCTGATGTACACATTGATCAACTTTGTCGAACAAAGTGTCTATGTTATAAATTTGTACATTAATAAAAATGGTATCATAACCCAATTATTCTAACTTATCATGTTTTGCAATTGAAATAGATCATTGAGATCCTTAACTTCAGTTATTGAATAATTTGTGATACCATTAAGCATTTAGGCAACACTATTATGGGACTCTTCTCCACTCTAAACTTCAGACACTCTGTAATTACTATTGTTTACTATATTAACTTATTTACTTTTTCATACAAGCATAGAACACATGTACCCATGCATAATCATAGCCACAATCAATATACAAATTAGGAAAATATCCCTTCACAGTTGTATCACAGATATATACAAAATAACACGTATTGCAGTTGTTGTTTATCCATATCTATTACAACGACAATGCAACATAACCCATTAATTGCAAATAGTAATTATATAAGATTTATCTTTTTTGTGTGTAGTGAAACTGAATTTGGCCCTCTATCCACGTCCTCTTTTCCAAATGCCTCTTTTTATTTTGGAGCAAGCTTCTTGTTCCCTCCATTAATTTTGCATCCTTGTTGTCGTGATCCCTCCATAAATTCTGTCCTCTTTTGTTCCTTGTATTATCTCAAACACGCATATGCCTGAATAATTTCCTTATACCATTTAATTTCAGAAACCATCCCCTTTTCTTCATGGACCAGTCAACCTTTAATTCCTATCGTCAAGTTCAAGTCTCTTCTTTTCACAATAAACTATATCATCACTACGAGGAATTCTCCATTCCTAGCTCTAGAATCCATGTCCTCAGACTCAGTCTCTTTTTTTGTTATTCCAAATATTACAACATATGTACATTCTTTTTATAATGCAGCTCATACAAGAACCTTGGGTGGGACTGTCACATAGATAATAAAATTCCTAAAAACTAATAATCAACACAACCCCTTTTTCTACTGTTTATTCTTGTTCATTGATCGGATTTAAACTAGAGCAAATGTCAAAGTGCTCCAACTGCTTACTAATTTGTTTTTATTTTAACACAAAAGAGTATTGTATATATATTAATCCATGCTCGTTTGTGGCTAAAAAAAGAGAGATTTACATTTTGAATACATTGTCATTGATGGGCTTCATAAATTGTCAAGGCAGACTGTCAAAACATGCCCAATTTTCCTTCAAAATTACAAAATATGACTAAGTAGCTACTAATGTACTTTTCTATATTTTACAATATTGTGATAGTAACAAAATACAATTAAAACTAAACATTCAAACATATATTGAGGCAGATTGATCATCTGGGTTAGCTAACCAATTGAGATCAATTCCCGTGCTTTCTTTTGCTAGCTGTATGTCCTTCATAACAAGCGGAATTTGGTGTTCATAAATCTTGATTATGAGTGCTTCGACTTCGACTCTAAGCTACCAAATTTTCTTTCTCTTCTCAACCTTCCGCTCCTGAATTTTGCATGCCACAATCCTTTGTTCTTGGAGTTGCTTTCACAATTTGTCTATCCCAACTCTTAATTCCTTGTGTTCCCTATCACAAATTCCATTCGGGGGAGGGGATAAAGAGGCTAGCAGAGGACATCTTTCCCATTTAGGATCATCTCTACCTGCTACCTTTCGCGAGCACGAGTGGCGACTTCCACAGGAGCCAATAGCCATGACAATAGACATAGTGAAATAGTTGATGTAGTGAGACACCTTCCCCCTTGCTTAACAATTGACATAGAGAGACAAATGAAAAAATGAGAGTTACCAGAATTAGCTGCGAGTCACTCTCACTAGATTGGGGGTTCGGGCTTTCCCCAGCCATCGATACTATCCACTGATTAGCTGGACCCTGCCAAAAAAACCTGTCACCTGCAACCCATTGGATAGGGTTAGACACCTTCACCATGAAAATATTCGAACATATATTACACATTTTATAGACTGAGCCAAAAAGGAGCCTTGTGGGATGTTGAGATGTGACTGACTTGCCTCCAGGATCCCAATGAATTTTTGTGATTACCTAGTTATTTGAAATGACCTTCACCTCATACATTCGAGCCTTCAAGTGAGAAAACCATCCATTATGAACTAGGATTTTTGCATGGAGTTTACTTAATGTTTCAGGTAATGGACCCAAATACGAGGGACAAACTGAGGCATTCCCACACTTAACCGATCCTTCATGCCAAGTGTTTTTTAATGCCCAGAAATGTAGCCTCATGTTTGAAGGGGGGGGGGGATGGAAGCAAAATTGATGCTAGATGGGAAGGGGGAGAGAGGGCACATATAGGAGGTAGGGAGGGAGGGTGATATGGAGGCTTGGGAGGGAAGGTGAGGAGGAGGCTAGAAGGGGGAGGAGGTGGAGAGTGATGTGGAGGTAGGGGGGGGGGGTGGAGGAGGGTGAGGGGGAGGCGACAGAGGGGAGTGAGGGGGAGGATGATGAGAAAGCAAAGGAGCACACCCAAAGGGAAGGCAGGTGAAACTATTGTATTTATATAAATCATTTTCATCATGCTTAGTGACTATAATATGATTAACTTGGAGGAGGAGCGAAGCTTTATCATAGAATTTGAGAGTTGCATTCGTAAACATTAAGGGATGGGTAAGAAACATTCAATTTCATTAACCATGCTATGACCTTCTATCATTTGGAAATCCTTAATGGCTTATGTATCCGCTTCCTTATTTAGGCCTATTAGAATATGAAAAAATTACAATTTCACAAAGAGAGCAAGCATGCCAAGGGATCTTTGTAGAATCTGATTGAGCTAGTTATTATGAGCTGAAGATTTGGAGTTCATATGATTTATGACCAAGAATGAATCAACCATAATTTTTATTTCATTAATTCCTTTTTGATGAGATTAAATGAGGCCAAGATATAAACCATAGGCTTCCGCTTTATTATTGATCTTCCATCCCAAGAACCAGGCATAACGATAGACAATTATTCCTTTGGGATTACTGAGAATCCATCCCCCTTGTTGGTGGGAAAAGTTCCCTAAGGTAAGGGTTGAAACCTCAACAGTGAAAAAAAAGATAATCAACAAAGAGCAGTCAAACAATCATGCCAAACATATGAATTACTAAACATGGATGTGGAAGCATACCCGAAAGTCCTACATTTGATGATGTTCCCATAGGGTCCAAACGCTCAGCTTCCTCCAGAATGAGCAACTTGCAAGTCAATTCACAAAAGAATATACATAATAGATAATTCAATGTGCATACATTAAATATATGTTAGATCATTAAATTACTATTCATGAGACAATAATATATGAGGAACAAGATGTGAGATTATTTATTGATTAATAGCAATAGGTACATGAAAGATACAAACTAGTCCAAGCCAAAGGCACCGACGAAGCCTTGCTCTGAATCTATCCAACCCGAGCCATGAAGATAACTTATCTGCCAAGTGCAAGGAGATGCTACAAGGATGATGAACATCTCTACAAAGGAAACCAGGGTTTCCTAGAGTCTGGGAGGGCAGTAGGCATGGGAGAAAATGACTTGATCTAGGAGAAAAATGGGTATAATGTTGATAACCCTTCTCTTTTTATGAATTATGCCTACCCAAGGGGTGTATATATGCCACCTGAAATTATTTAATTCAATTGTGCCACGAGCTCTTGTAGGTGGGATTTCGGTAAAACCCATAAACCTCACTTGGAAAATGGCATTTTATTTTATTTTTTCACATTTTAAAAGGTATATGTAGGTTCAATATTATAGGACTTGAGTCACGTATGGAATTTGAAATATTATTTTTTAATATAAGACCAAGTCTATATGAAAAAAGGGACTTCCCAGGGCAATAAAAGAGCATTAAGTCTATAAGAGTTATAAATTATGCTATAACACCCCTCCTGCCACCCCAAGATTTCTTTTTGTGGCACCATCAAATTGGAGAATACATGAATTCAATTTTTGTTTCCATTCGTCAAGCTCAACACGGGTCAGTCAGAGGATCCAAGGAGGGCGAAGGGGGGAGATTTTCTTTAGAGATGTGAAGGAAGAGGGCCCAACCCAAGGAGAAAGTGAAGCCGATTCTTCAGGATCTAGAGAAGGGTCCATTGTTGGTCGGTCGAATTCGAAATAGGAAGTGTTGGAGAGGTAAATCCCCTCTACGGATAGAGGCGATCCCTACTAGCCCAGAACGGGTCTAGCAACAATCAAACAATGCTATCAAGCAAGTTCCTAATTGAAAATAAAAGGTAGGTGATGAAGACCTACTTGAGATCCAACGCTTTGGTTTGTAGAAGAGATGTTGCCCACGTTCCTTTGCCTTGGCCGGTCACAATCCTCCACTATCCTCGTGAATGGATACCTGCACACACAAAGAGAACAACACAAACACAAGCATGAAATCTAATATATGCAATTATACATCAATCAGGAAGGATATAATTCAACATCAACCATTACAAGTACAATGAGAATGGAACCATAATGGTAGTCATATATTATTAATAATCAACAAAGGAGAATACAACCAGCGTCCTGATGTCAAGTACTCCTTTGGCTGGGTGCTCAGCTACACAAGTCTTGCAAAAGCTTGAAGAGGTGAGGGACAAGCTCTCTCTCTCTTTAGTGACAAAGTCTCCTTACTTAGGTAAAGCCTTATGGATACAAAGAAGGCTCTTGCAACTCCAATCTTTTGATATCTTCCTTTCAACACAAGTATTGCCACTAGAGTCAGAACTAGCTTGCTCAAGCCATGGAGACAAGCTTTTATAGAGGAAAAGGAAGAGATAAGGTCAATCACAACAATAATGGATTTGGCTTCATCACTTGGAAACTTCTATGGAATGGTGGCAAACTACTTCCCATTCAAGGAGATTCGAAGCCAAACCATCCTCACTTAACTTGGAGTCAGTTGGTGAATGAGCTGGACAAAACCTTCAGAGGTTTGATTAGTTCAAAACTTTGCCCAAAAAGGTTGGCGCGATTGCGACTCTGGGACAGAGCGCTAATGGCGTGTCCTTTCAATAGGATTTTCCCCATTGGCGCGAGCATGACACAGTGAACAAGCGCTAATGTAAAAAGGGTTGTTTTTAAGGGCAAGGAGCAGGAGATGTCTTCAGGGCATATGAAGCTCATGTTCAGAGGTGAATGATGCAAGTGGTTTCAAGTCTTGTCACTTCTCACAGGTCCCAGAATGTGTTCTCCAAGGTGCAGGAGAGGGGTAACAGAGACGGTGAAAAACGGTGACAAATTACTGTGTAACAGATGCCCCCTAAAGCATGAGGCCCGAGAGAGAGAGGGGTGAAGTGCTTTACAAGAACATGTGTGACTGAAAACACTGCCGCCAGAGAACCTGCGAAAAGAAGTACAACTGATATATCAAGTACATGATAGATATGTGGTATGGGCATAGCCATCTGTAACAGAGTATAAAAACTGGATCCCAGGCATGGACGCAACCATCCGATGAGGATCTATGAATGGACTCAGGTATGGTGGCAGCCATCCAATGAATGAGTCATGTAATGATTACAATGATCCACAAAATGCAGCCCGGATCTCAATATGCACAATCCGGGGTCTTGCGCTCCAACTCGACCCGAACATAGTACAAGTTCACGCATTTAAATAAAGGAGTCGAAGTCGAACATGCATGAACATCGTCTGATTACCAGTCAATGATGAAAATTGTTAACAGACACGAGAGGTGCCACCAATAATGACGATGGCTCATGGTACTAGTAGGTACAATCCACGGCGTGTGAATCAATGAGCCGTGCGAAACCTGTAGATCATTGATAGAGGCCATGATGAAAACCTGCGCGAACACGAAGAACCTGCATTGAGGCATGCAGGCTCCAAGGTACCCGGAGGGAGTCTCTAGGTCACCTTCCTGGATAATGAGTTGAATCGACAGGAAGTGATCTTGATCGAAGGTGGGCCATAATGTTTCCCACATCATCGACACGAGACAGAGAGAGACAATATGTTTTGTGTGAGATATCGGAGGGAGGTTGAGTATTCTTGCAGAGGTCAACTTCTCTTGAACATATCGGCAGCACAATGACAGATTTGGCAGTATTTTAGGTCAAATGATCAGGGGTCATGATGACGAGACAATGAGCAGATGAATGGCCAAATAGGATAACCCAAACCCATGGAGGCAAATGTGAAGCGAGATGAGATGTCCCCGCCCAGACACGAATGTAGAGAGTGCCATGTTCAAGAGCGACATACTGCCGATGACGACGATTATGATTCCTTTATTCCCCCACCATTTCTGGCGAGTACCCCCGTTATTTTTGGATGGCAAGCTTGATGGGGATAGCATATGCTTGAGAGACGTCATTTCGACGGAATCTGATGCCATTAAGTTTTAACGAGTCTAACAAAGGAAGAACTCAGCGTCTTTTCATGTTTAGAGAGTTTGAAAAGACAGCAAAAAGAAAACTCCAGGGGTGTCCTTTTTCGTAAAGTTGTGTCTCTCGAGCCCGAAAAAGTATAAAACGATGCTCGAAAGAACCGCCCGATCATTACGACCGAGGAGTACTTTTCGTAAATAGTGACATCGATCCGAAAAAGTAAAAAAGTGACCGATATCACGTCGTTTCGTTCCCATTAACGAACCTGAAACGACAAAGGTCCGATGATCTTTTCATTCTTTATACGGTCGGAAAAAGAGTTTAAAAACGACCGCCTCTTATTCACGTTTAACGAGTCAAGAGGAATAACTCGGCAATATTTTCACGTTTAGCGAGTCAGAAAAGAGCTAAAAGATGACTCCATAGTGACTTTTTCGTGTATTTACCGAGTCCGAAAAAGTATAAAATACAACTCGTTTCACCATCGAAGTTGCGTAAAAGACCTGTCGGTGCACAAGAAGTAAATGTAAAACCCATTTTCGACCAAAAATATATTAAAATATTCAAAAATAACCTTTCTAAACCCAAGAAATGAGTTAAAAAGCTTATAAATAGGGTGAAAATGTAAAAATAGAATTACTTTTACTATTTACCTCTTGAAGAGTGAAAAGGGTCCATTTGGGAGGCAAACTTCAGGCGGCGAATACGACCAAGCCGTGCAACCATTCGCGATCTCGTCAGCTCCAGGTAAGAGGCGCTTCCCTTAGCTCCATTTTTATACTATTTTTTATTCATTTGGTTCCTGATTGAGCCCTAGCAAGGGGGAGTTTCAAATTTAGGGCTTCGCCCCATTGGCACGGGTATCCGGCGAGGACCCGCGCTAATGGGGTGAAATACCCAAGGGAGCCGCGCCATTAGCGCGACTATTTCAAAAACAGCTGCGCTAACCGCGCGACCCAAATTTTCTCATAAGTTTACCTGTTCAATTTGAAATTTCCCTGGATTATAATTTGTCCAATGTCCTAATGAAGGTAAATTTGTCCTTGTGGGTGCAGGAAACAGGTCAAAATGGTGGTAGAATGGAAAGAAAGAGAACATGACATTGTGGATGCCTCTGCAATTGAGGATGAGGGGTGCATGAACGCCCTGAGGGATTGTGGCCTTAAAAAATTCTTCCTCACATCATACATGCGGTCGCAACCTGAGTTGCTCCAGTTTATCATTGATGCTTGGGACGTGGACGACCAAGTGTTTCGTCTACGAAACCAGACCTTAGAGCTTGAGGTCTCTGATGTATACTTCATCACGGGACTGTCACGGAGAGGGGCGGTTCCTATTTTGACTGGTAGTATACCTTCCGGGGAGAAGGTTGGTGAAGTAAAAGCTTGAGTGTGCCCGGAAGCATAGTTCGGGTAGTGGAGTGCTAAGGTGTTAATCAACACGATCCGGGATTTGACTCTGAAGGCCATTCTCTTCACCATCACACGTGCAGCTGGGGTACAGGCACCCCACGAGGCCAACAAGAACCACCTGATACTTGCGACTGAATGCCTCAGTCCAACCATCTTTAACTGGGTTGCAGCCGTGACTACCAATATCAAGAGGCAGCTCACAAATTGCAAGCGAGCGGACACGAAACAGTTTTCATATGGTTCGATCGTGGTATCGTTCTTCCTGGAGCGAATACCACTCTTCCAGATCCAGAGAGCCGTGGTGGCAGATCCGTTGCCGCAAGAGCCTAGAATGGCTCGTTGGGCAGCACTGATGCCCAGAGGAGGAGGAGGCCAGGAGATGTCATGGCAACCTGAGTTCTTCATATGGCTCCGTCGATAGTTGATCGTGATCCAGGATTGGCCTTATGCAGGAACCAGTTTCATGGGGGACCCAGACCTTTCACTACCAGAGGGGGAGGAATGGGAGGAGGAGTTAGGTATGAACTCCTTGATTTTAATGTTTTTCATTTTTTTTTGTCTTTTTTAATACATGCCTGTTCTAATGATGATTATATGTATATGCAGATGTGGGCCCAGAGCGACCAGCCAGGCTATCCCCTACAGCGCGAAGAGGCCAACCCGCAGCCGACCCTTAGGTAGGAGGTGTCGTGGGGGAGGAGCTGATACAGAATCTCGAGGGACTTGCCCAAGGGATTCTCGGTTATGCCAGATTGGCATATGTGCCCTTTGCATATCAGAGGCACACAGTAGGGGTGCCGACTCGCGTCCACCATTTGCTGAGACGATTGGTGCGAGCGGTGATGTGCTATCATGAGCACCACCGTGCTTAGACTCCTAGGCTTTATTTTCTGCATATTTTTTGAGAGACATGTGTCTCAGATGTACAGAGAACACAGACTCTGTCAGACATGTACCTTTATTTTTTGAGTGCCTCAGTGCGCCACATGATATAATATATATAATATATATATATATATAATAATATATATATATAGATACATGGTGTTATGGGTTATTGTATTTTATGCTTCTTGTATCATGTTGATTTACATATATGGCAAATGTCTGTCCAATACATAGTTAGCTAATGCATCGGTTACTGCATTAAGTCTCTTGGAATGTGATGATAAGTAATGTAATCAAAATCTCTTTCCAATAACTTAACACGTAAATACAACCTTAAAATGCGATGATCTCTGACGGAATATCGTCCGTTGAGCTGGTGGACTACAAGTTGAGAATCTAAGTTTACAACCAATGTGCGGATTTCGAGGTTAATTGCCTCGACTAATAATTCAATTACAACACTATATTCAGCCACATTGTTTGTTGTACAACCCAGACACACCCCTTGAATATCTACTAACTCACCATGAGGATCGTAGATCACCCATGCCGCATATGACAGATTGCGAGTACTGCGGGAAGCACCATCAGCGAAACCAACGTAAGGCGATCCAGACATCTGTTCAAGAAGAAAAAGACACAATAAGCGGCAACCACGCCGACACGCTGAGATAAAACACTAAATAAACACGCACACACAACACACTACTAAAAGCGTACGTATGTACAAAAATAAAGCGCGCGCATGATACTTGATTCAAGTCAAGCCCCTTTCGGGACGTTGCCTTATCGCACTGTTGCATAACCGGCCTAGATAATGTAGGTATCGCTTGACCTGTTGTATAAAATGATCAACGGAACCAATGATCTGCCTATGCCCCCTGGCCGAGCGAGGTTTACAAGCTAGAGGATCAGTGCCACCTTTGGCAGAGGGACCGAGGGTCGCAATAGAGTGTAATAAAGGATTAGAGCGAGCAGAGACCAAACCAAGCGAAGCAAGATTCGGAGGTGGGAGGGAGAAGACACCCATGAGGGTAGGGTCTTTAAAAAGCCCGGCTCCCACACTCTCAAAAGGAACGGAGGCATGTTCAACGAAAGGTACATTTTCCTCAGAAGAGGAAGCGAAGAAGGAAAGCTGGTCCACCGTGACAATTTTCCCTTGGTGAGGGAAACGAATGACACGGAAGAGGGATGAAGCCACGGCACGCATGGCATACGTCTAACTCCAGCCCAGAAGGAGGTTATATGTGAGATTCGCGTCAACGACCTCAACTTCTACTTCCACGGTTTTCCCTTCTAAGGTGATTGGTAATCGTTGAAGGATACCATAAGGACGAGATTCTCTCCCATCGAAAGCTTCCAAGGTCGTCGGAGACTGGCTCAGAGTCGGGGACCCGATCGCTTTCCAACAAGCAATAGACATAATGCAAGTTGATGCGCCTTCATCAATAACTGTGCGATGGATCGTTTTGGAATTGATGATGACTTGAATGAGAAAATCGATCTGATGAGGCAGTCTAGGAACATGGCTCTCGAGATCGAAGGTAATCAGATCCGAATCTGCTGGGTCGATGCCACCGATGGCCGATAGCAGGGACTTCCTCTTGGGGGGGCAGCTCTGGAGAACTTCTAAGGTGGACATAGCCGACGGAGCTTGCGCTAAGTCCTCTACGATGCTATAGTGCTGATCAGCACGAGCATTCGGATTGTAAGAAGATCTTCTGAGTACTCCTTTAGGAGGGGGTCGGATTGTCGTCTCAGTACTCGGTCTCTCGATATGGAGGGGACCAAAGCTGGACGAAGGAGCACTTGCGGGAACCTCGGGCTCCTTCCCGACGGACGACGGATACTCCTTTGCTCGATTCGATACATGAACGGGAATAGATCCGGCCATGAAGACTTGGGAACCGAAGGGAGAAGAAGACGGATCAGCCACCATTTGAGTTTACTGAGAGGGAAAAGGCTCTTTAAGAACCGCAGGAGCACCCTTTAACAAACGACTAACTTCAGACCACCTGGGGCAGTCCTTAGTATAGTGATCCTCTTCACAAATGAGGCAAGGATACTTGGGTTTGTGCTTAGCTCCTTCCTCGGCCGGAGGTTTGGAGGATTCCTGTTTAGGTTGCTCGGATTTATTTTTTCCTTTCCCCTTTTTCTTTCCTTTCGAGGCCTTGCCCACCGTGGTGGACTAGACGACGTTGACCTCGGAAGTAGTACCTGAATTTGAACCACCCTGAGAAGTGTTTTCGTTAGAGGCACTTGAATTTTGCTTCCCAGGGTTTGACGATGATTTTTTAGAGGCCGGGTTGACAGAGCCAATGACTCCATCGACGGATGGCTTCGGCGGAGCCTTGGATGTACCGGGCCTCGGGGCGTCCGGCAAATACTCATACAAGGTACCAGACTGAGAGTAAACTAATTCCAGGTACTGAGCGCGCGCGATCGCTTGCTCTATAATCACATAGGCTTCCATCGCAATGTCCCGTGCAATCTTAGGGACAAAGGAAGTTGTGAACCAGTCGGTGAGGAGTTGATTAGGAATACAAAACTTGATCAACCTGCGACGCCTTCTCCATTCATGTATATGATCGGATATATGCATGGCTGTATTCTGCTTAAGAGACGTAAGGAGGTGAGTCCCTGTCTCGTACAGAATCGGTAACTGAAAGTGAGTAAGGAGTGCCATGGCCAATGAGTTAAAATCTTGAAATGACGCACGGGTCAATTCAATATACCATTTAGCGACAGAACCAGTGAGATTCCTCTGAAAGAGGCGAAGTCGAATTGAGTCATCGAGCCATGAATTAGACAAACACCATAAGTGATACGTCATCACATGAGCTTGAGGGTCCTCTCCAGCTTTTCCGTCAAACATGGGACAATCACTAGGTATCTTAGTTGGAACTGGTGGCCATTGTGGATTATGTAAAATGGGATCATTTGTTAATTTCGACACATCGGGCAGTTCCAACGTCGCTAAAAATGGCAGTTACGGGTTAAAGGACATTTGTCCCGGATATGAGGTAGAGCCAGAATTCCATCCAGTTCCTGTCTGCCCCCACTGGCCTTGTCCCGATGGACCAGGCCCAAAAGGGCCTTGTCTAGAAGGATTTTTTCTGTAAGGGTAATTTCCAGAACCGGGTGGTTGATACTGGTTCTGCCCCCCAGCGCCCCATTGGTTACCATACTGGCCAGCAGGTTGTTGATAATTTTGATAAGGGTTGCCCTCCGGTTGCTGGTAATTTTGATACGGGGTATATTGATTTTGCCCCTGGGGTTGCTGGTATCCATACTAAGCCTAGGAACCAGGCGGCATTTGATGAGCAGATTGGGATGATACCCACCTGAATACGGGGGTTGGGATTGGTACCCACCCGAATAAGGAGGCTGGGATTGATACCCACCTGAATAAGGAGGCTGGGATTGATACCCACCTGAATAAGGAGTCTGGGATTGGTACCCACCTGAATAAGGAGGCCGAGATTGGTACCCGCCTGAATGTTGGGCCATCTGGCCGGAGGGTTGTCCTGGTCGGATCTGAGACGACCCTGTTCGCCCAGAAGGTCGAGCTTGCTGAGCGAGGGGCTGCCCTTGCGCAATCGAAGATTGTCCTTGTAGACCAGATGGTTGCTGAGCGGTAGGCTGGCCTTGCTGTGCATAAGGTTGGCCCCCTTGCTGAGAAGTGTAGCCTTGTTGGTTTTCGGGTTGACCTTGCTGACCGTAAGGTTGTCCCGGGTTCCCATGGGGTTGCCCCGAAGGGTATCCCTGCTGGGGCCTAGGTTGTCCTTGCTGAGCATAGGGTTGTCCCGGGTTTCCGGAAGGTTGCCCAAGATACGTGTAAGACGGACCACTAGAGGCTAAAGGTTGTCCCTGATAGGGTTGTCCTTGCGGGCCTCCTTGTTGACCTGGGTAATTTTGGCATAATACTGTTGCCCATGATTAGGCTGCGAGTAAGATGGTTGACCCTGGTAGGGTGGTCCTTGAGATGGCTATCCTTGACCCGGATGGTACTGGCCACCACCATATCCAGCAGTACCCCAAGCCACGTTCAAGGGAACTGAAGCCTCAACATAGGGCTATTCCGGCAAGGAGGTATACAAATAATGATTGACAGGATCATAATAGGGGCATTGCCCACCTGGGTTCTGGACATTGTGCAAGTACTGGGGATATGCCTCCTTTGCCGACATAGCATCAGAAGGAGGAGGGGCACCACTTGCGGGATGGACAACTCTAGCAGTATGTGTCGATTTACCACTTTGTACTGGACCTCGAGATGGGCCTGCAGCAGAAGTGACAGCAGAAGATGCTGTAACGACACTAACAACTGGAGTCGATGACGCGACACAGACGGTCGGATTGGTTGGGACTGCTGTAACAGCAGTATGGTGAACTTGGGAAACAAACGGTCCTGTGGTAGGGACGATGGTTTGATCCCACATAGAAGAGGAAGCCGCAGAGTTCATAGCATCCCTCAGAGATCTATAGCGCGCTGGAACCGTGATACCGAGAGGTGTAACGGTGTAGGGCGTAGAGATGACTGGGGATGTAGCCGAAATGGGAGTATCAATACTCGACATAACGGGCATCTGACTCGACACAGGAGATGTATCCTCCATATCGGAAGAAGCCATCGGAGATGCAACACCAACAGGAGTAGTGGGAAAATCCTCTTCAGAGGGTTCCCAAACAGGTTCCAAAACAAGTCATAAAGCTCGTCCTCTGGAGCACAAGAGTTCAACGGTTGGACACTCGGAACAATAGGAAGAGTGTCACAAACCGGTGTCTCAGGGGCAACAGAAGATGGAGACCCTTGGTCACTTCGGACAGGAGACGGGATCGATGGATCCGCCAGGATGCTCAAACAAAGACCCTAAGCAAACTAACGATAAGAGACCCTACTCGAAACTAAACGCAAACAAAATCTACCAAGGTGAATGCTATCGTGGCCAAATAATTTTTTATGACATTAGGACACAACTTGACCTTTTCATGTTTTAAGAGTCGAGAAAAGGACAAAAGATGACTCTAGTCACCTTCGAATGTTTAAAGAGCCCGAAGTGACAAATGCTCAATAGAGCCTTTTCTTTTACAGAGTCCGAAAAG